>ML256180.1:14547-61389 GCA_005239495.1 Nicotiana undulata | reverse complement strand
ACTGAAATGGATTTAATATTAATATTTATTTTAATATTAATATTTTGTTATTAAAATAAATAAATGGTCCAAAAAATAATATCTCGATCGATCATTTGACCAAAACCAAATCCGAGGCCGAGGCCGAGGCCGAGCCGAGCGAGCGACGACGACGACGGCGCGAGGCTTGCTTTCTTCTCAACTCTTTATTAGCTAGAAGAAGAGCAATTTCTTATATACCCATCAAAAGTCTTTTCCTCTTCCTATGTGGGACAATTAAGGAGGGAAACTCAAATATTACTCTAATATTTTATTTTCCCCTCCATTTCCCATTCACCCATTTTAAGCATTAATATATCATTAATTACTTAAAATCCCAACATATTCAACAGGTGCAACTTTCGTATATATTGAAAATAAGAAGATTACAGGAAAAAAGAAATGACAACGTTAATGCCACTGCTATGAAAAGATACAACAAGATTTACTATAACCATATCCTACTTTAAACTTAAATAGAACAAATATAGTAATTATCCAGCTAGAGTTGTGCACGCGAAGAAGCATTATAGAACTTAGAAGATACAAAAGTAGATGTAAAGTAAAATCTCAAAGCCAAGTACGTAATAAGCAAAATCACAAATTCAAACCTCAAGAAACCAACAGCGATACTAAAAAACAATTTACTGAATATAGGGATATAATTGATGGAGATTTGATACTCCTATTAGGGTTTTGGACGAAATGAGAAAATGACAGGAAAGGGTACAAGGAGAGGAGCAGGGAAATTGTGGCATACTGTCTTACACTGACGAGGAAGACAAGAACGGCGAAAGTGGTGGTCAGGTCAGATGTGCTTTGTGTATTCTCTTTCTTTCTTTTTTTTCTTTCACTTGAAATGTACGAATACTAAACTTCCTTTCTTGGTTAAAAATAATAATGTGACAAAAGTAAAACAACTTAAAAGGAAGTGGTTAATTAAAGTTCCCAATAATTGTAAAATTCAAAATTTAGAAATTTGACAAATAGTTTACGAGGAAGTATAATATCCGGTATCTACGATAAAACTCGTTTTTAGTGCAAAAAACACCCTTGAGATTAGGGTCGGGCATAAAAGCCGAAAAATCAAATTTTAAATGGGACCGAATTAATTTGGAATTTGTATCGATTTATTTGGTATTTCGGTGCTATTTCGGAATATGATTCTCAATTATTTCATATTTTGGTACGGTTCAATATTTCAATATAGCGAAATACCGAAATATTTAGGTATACCTTCCTTCACTGTCCAGCCTAAGTTATCAATTTCCAACCCAAATTTTCTAACTTCTTATTTCTTACCCTTAGCCATTAGCCTACTAAGACTAAACTCAACGCCCTAATCTAACATTAGAAATTATTAGAAAAGTAAAGGAACTTCAACATCTGTCATGCTGCTATGCTCATTTATCACGTTATTAGAAATTTTCTAATGAAGTGATTTCTATTAAAAATTATTAGAAGTAAAGGAACTGCTCACATTCTGTTGCTATGTTTATGTAGTGATTTCTGTTAGCAACTATTAGAAGTAAAGGAACTGCTCACATTCTGTTGCTATGTTCATGTAGTGATTTCTATTAGCAACTATTAGAAGTAAAGGAACTGCTCACATTCTTTTGCTGCTATGCTCGTTATCACGTAATCAGAAATTTTCTAATGAATTAGAGTTCAATAGTTCAGTACTGTTTAGTTCACAAAGACATGGTACGATAGCGTACCGAAAGCACAATTGATATATCGAATATTAAAGTATCGAAGAATAGTTTTCAAAAATCGTACCGAAATACCGAATGTCCACCCTACTTCATGTTTACCCTGAAATTTGGATAAAAATTAAACTTATATGGCGGTTTTAAGGATATGTGATTTCGCTCAATACCAATTGATAAATATGAAAGTAAATGACATAATTAAACTATAAATAAATCAAACCAGCGTTCAAATAGATCTTTAGTCTCGAGTCAAGATACCCTCGAACTAATAAGTGCGAGAACAATAAAAGATGGAATAAACTGATGAACAATTACGCAAGTAAGAAAGAAAGAGTTGTATTGCTTTTTCTCTGTGAATGATCATTCTTACAAATGATTAGAACTCCTCTTTATATAGTAGATGAATTCTACTTATGGTATAACTCTACTTACAGAAGAAAATCGTATAATTAGCTAATTAACCGCTCTGATTTGATCCGTTCCGAAATTTATGTCATGATCATCGACCAATCACGGATATCTCGCTCTTCCGTTACTAACCTATCTCGGACATTACTCGGAGTCTCTCTCCCTTGGCCTCGATTGATACAACTTCGATCTCGAAAGAGACTTCGTTCTCGAACTCAATGCCTCAGCTCTATGATTTGGTCGAAGTTGACCTTCGATGCAACGTTCAAGTCTCGATCAATAAAATCGAGTGGCCCCAATTTCAACCGTATACAGATAGTTCCCTCGTTTTTTTTGGAGTATAATGACAAGAAAAGAATTGAGCCTTCGAATATTTCGACCTCGATAAACAATTATGTCATCCCCGTGACATAAGCGATGGAAGTAACCGAAACGTCCCGTCGGTACAGTTCCCTAAACCATTAATGATCGTCAGTTGGTAATCGGCCACTAGTGTTGTTGAACCGTCGTCGTAAATACATAAATAGGCCTTCTCCTTATTGAACCAAACTTTTACCTTCACTCTCATCTAATCTTCTGAGCTTTTATCTCTCTCAAGTTCTTCTCTTCCATTAATCTTCAGGTTTCACCGCTAGTTTACAAACACCAAATTTTACTATCTTCTTATTTCCTTAACTCATAAAATGGAAAAGACATCAAAAAAACAGTTCCACAAAGGGAGAAATCTTCTTATTCTTCTTCCTCGCGGCTGGCCGGCGATAAAACGATGGTGGATCCGCTCCCTGAGGAGTCTGTTCCCGGCCCGTGTGTCCTTAAATCCGATTTCTAGACCGAGAAACCTCCCTAGGTCCCTAGTCGATGCGAGCATGTATCGAGGTACATTTTCTCGATAATCGAAGGGTATCTCGAGCAGATCAAGAGAGACTGCAACTGGGGAGACAAAGTGGTAGTGATCCCCTCCCCTGAAGAGAGCATTAATACCCACATGGAAGGATATCTAAGTGGTTACACTTACCCTTTCACGTTGGGCCCCCTCGACCCTGTCATCATTGATTTTTTGTCGTGAATACCAGGTGACCTTAGGGAAAATCCACCTTTCCTTTTGGTTCATAGTGATCATGCTCTGATTCTTTACAAGCAAAGCTGAGGGGCTGCCATTCACCCTCGCTCACCTCATCAGGTTATACATGCCCCATATCTTTCGAGGGTTGATCAAACTACAACGTCGGGCAATCAAGTTATTGTTCTCGAGAATCGGTGAGGACAAAGACCGAGGATGGATAAGTCGATCTATTCGGGTGAGGACCTCCGATATTATTTCGAAGGAAAAGATGTCATTTCCCGAGAAATGGAACTCGAAGTGTAAGTGTTATTTCGCTTGTCAATTCCCAAGCTTTTTTCCATTTTTCTACTTCATTAATGTCCTCCTTCATCATGAAGCAGTTGTTTGGATGCCTCGAGCGATCCCTGACCTTGAGAGATGGGTCCGAAATTGGCCTCGACTTCCACTTATGTCGAGCGTTGTTGGCGCGATTTTGCAAAAGGCCAATAGGAGGCAAAGAACCTTGGTAAGCTTCCTCTTTTACATATCCGATGAATTGGTAATATCCCTTTATACTTACTTAATTTCTTCTTGTGCACGTCTGAGCAAGGATGCGGCCCTGAGGCCTCCGTCTAGTGAGGAGAAGGCTTTGACTCCGACTCCGAAGCCGGCGAAGGACAATAAGAGGAAAAGGGCCTCGACCTCCAAGAACCCTAAACCCAAGAAGAAAAAGAGCTCAATTATTAAATCGAGGATAGAGGATGCTGCCCTTCCTGCCCATGTAGTTCGGGAACTAAGGGAGGAAGAAGAAGAAGATGAAGACGGCGACTCGGTGTTTGTGACCCGAGTGTGGAAAATCGTCAAGACCTCCAAGGACGCTAAATCGATGGCGGTTGATGAGGCCCCGCCTCATGCTGAGGAGGCTTTGAAGAAGGATTCGTTCAAAGTCCCTGAATTGTCTGAGGTCGAGGCTGCTTCTCGTCAAACGTCGAGCATATCAAAAGAGGCTGGTCCCGAGACCCCTCGAGTTGAACAGAGCGCCCCGAGTAACTCTCTTGGGGCAATGACAGTAGGTCACTTGCCATCCCTTCCTGCCTTTTTCCGAAGAGGCTATACGGGATGCACAAGATATGAGGACTCCCGAAGTAGGCGGAGTCCCCGGTGGGGAGGATCCCTTTCGGGATTGCTTTACCGGGGTCGAGGAGGCTACCGACCTTAGTGATGCATCCAACCTCTTCAAAGAGGCCCAACGCCTCCTGAATCGAGTAAGTTTTAAATTCTTTTGTTGATGTAGCATTCCATTGTTTTTTGTCTAACTCCTTTCCCTTTCTATACATGCTTTCTCCAAGTCCCGGGCTGAATTAGGCCAGTGCGAGGCCGATCTCCAAAGGCTTTCTAAAGAGAGAAATCCCTCAAACTTCATTGTGAACAATAGGACGAGGATATAAAAGACCTCTGAGTTGATTTGGCTAAAGCTCATAAGGAGCAAACCGAGTTGACCGAGCAGGTAATGATTCTCTTGAAACCCATGGACTTGATTAGAGGACGGAGGCTAACGTTTCAATATCACAAGTGCAACAAAAGATCGAGAGGATTAAGCTATTCCGGGAGGAGGTCGATCAAGTGAAGGCAAAGTCCTATAGGCGGAAGGAACGCATGGACCACCTTGCTGTTGAGAAAGAGACTATCCTGGACCAGTTGTTGCAGTCAAAGCCCAACTTCAAAATATGAAGGAAAATGCTTGGCTCAGGCTAAGAAGATTAAAAAGCTCGAGGCTCAGTTGGCTTTTGAACTAGCAAAGGCCCAAGCTGAGGCCGAAAAAGCAAAGGTCGAGGCTAATAAGACGGTGACCATATATTAGGCTGATGCCGAAGCTGCTCAAGATCAAGTGGGGGAGGCTGTCGATATTGCTCAAACACAAGCACATTGGATTTCCGAGCTTGCAAAATGCCAATCCCGGAGGGAGACCCTCGAGGAAATACAAGCCTGAGGTTTCGACCTTTTCGAAGAGATAGCAAAGTCAAAGGAGCATGAAATCGATGCTAGGATATTGACCTCTTCTGATGATGATGATGATGAGAAAGAAAGAGTGGGTCCGAGAATGATGAGGGACCCGAGGAAGAAGCTGCCCTCGAGGAAGGAGTGACCCCCGATAATAGCTAAGATCTTTGTATTTTTCTTTCTTTTTGTGTAGGACCCTGGTTGGTCCTTTGTAAATACCTTCGTTCACATATATAAAAAGAATTCTTTTTGAATTTCGTCTCAATTTTAGACTTTGTGAAAATTTTGATTTGTTTCATGCCTTGTGAAAATTTGTTCGTGAAACTTATGCATCTTGGCCAATGTCATGTTAATATAGTCTTTTTAGTCGAGTGAGTACTTTCTCGAACTCGAAGTATTAAAACCCTTAGGTATTAGTTGAGCGAGGATGAACCCTCTAACTCAAAAAATATAATGGCCCTTAGGCTCTTGAATCGGGCCGATATGGCCTCAGAAGAATGGCTTTTTCCCTTTTCGGCTTAGAAAATTTAAACATATAGAAATTTGTTATGCCTTAGCACAAAGTAAGTATGTGCCTGTTGGGTTTCATCTTTGCTTTTTTGTGCCTTAGCACGAGTTTGTACTATATTGTTCAATACCTCTTAAGCTTTTTTTGAGGGTTGATGTTATCGAAGCCCTTTAGTTATTTCGTTGAGGGTAGCCCTATTAACCGGTTTAAAAAATAATTTGAAGGCCTATTTTTATTGCAATATTCGGACGTCTCCAAGCCGCGTTAGTTTGGCCGTAGCCTTGGGGTCTGCCTCTTGGGCTTATTTTCCCAATTACGCTTTGAATTTGTTCCACGTGTTAGTCCCCGAGTAGGGTGGCCTTGGCCTATAAAATCGAGGGTTACCTTTTTAAGGTCTTATACCTCGAAGTTTAATAGTTCGAACATGTCAATATTTTTACGGCAGTCCCCGAGTACGAGGTTGATCATTCGAAGTTTAGTTGCAATCGGCCCTTGAGCTAGTTTCCACAATAAATCATAAGTATGGAATTTGTAAAGTAGAAATTTCATTAAGGCATGGGACATCTGGTAAGGAAAAATACCTCTTTCAATAGTTCATACATGTGTACATGTTTTGCCAGTAGGGCTCGAGAAATTTACATGGACACGGTTCATTCGACCGTTTGGTCCTTTACAAAAGTTTCCTATCGAGACCCTGTTGACATGAAGTATTTCCTTGAAAATATAACATCCAAGGGTGATTCCCCCAAGTATTCGAGGTTCATTGTAAAGAAGCCTCGGATAATCTAAGTTAGCACGAACAAATGATTGCCTCGTTAAAAACCTTGCCGGAAAAACCTATTTGGGATAAAAATCGTTCGAAGGGAAAAAGAGTGCAACGTGTGCTTTCATACCTAAAGACTTTACGCTTGGAGAGAACTTCGATGCCTTCGCTCAAACACCTGAAACAAGTTAGTATAAAATGTAAATAAAAAAGGAGAAGGTCATACCTCATCAATAATATCGTTTGAGAAGTAATATGTTCCAATTATTTGGTAGTTGTTCGCCGTTTATCGTGCCAAGCTTGTAGGATCCCTTTCCGATGATTTAAAGGACCTGATACAGTCCCTCCCAATTTGGGTCGAGGTTTTCTTCATTTGGGTATCGATTATTTAGGGTAACTTTTCTCATAACTAAGTTCCCGATTCTAAAGTGGCGAAGGTTGGTCCTTCAATTATAGTTCCTTTCGATGCGCTGCTTTTATGTGGCCATTCAGACGAAGGAGGCTTCCCATTTTTCATCTAGTCGCTCGAGGTTCATATTCATAACCTCATGATTTGACTCTTCCATTGCGTATCGAAACCTAGCACTGGGTTCCCCAACTTCGAACGAGATCATGGCTTCAGTGCCATATACTAAGGAGAACGGTGTTGCCCCCGTACTGGATTTTGACGTTGTTCGATACGCCCAAAGGATTTCGGGTAAAATTTCTCTCCATTTTCCCTTGGCGTCGTTCAATCTTTTCTTTAGATTCTGGATGATTGTCTTGTTTGTCGATTCGGCCTGCCCGTTCCTACTAGGATGATACGATGTCGATAAGATCCTTTTTATTTTGTGATCTTCGAGAAACTTTGTTATTTTGCTGCCGATGAATTATTTTCCATTGTCGCATATGATATCGGCAAGTATCCCGAATCGGCATATGATGTGATCGCTGATGAAGTCTATAACTTCTTTTTTTCTTACTTTCTCGAAGGCATGTGCTTCAACCCACTTAGAGAAATAGTCAATCATAAATAAAATAAATTTAGCTTTACCTGGGACCGATGGTAGAGGGTCGACGATGTCCATTCTCCATTTCATGAACGGCCATGAGGATAGGACTAAATGAAGTTGTTCTCCAGGCTGGTGGATCATCGGTGCGTACTTTGGCACTTATCGCATTTTTGAACGAATTCTGTAGTATCTTTCTCCATATGGCCCAATAGTATCCCGCTCTGATGACTTTGTGAACTAGTGATTTGACATCGGAATGATTCCCACAAGTACCCTCATGAACTTCTCGTAGGACGTAATCGGTAACGTCCTCCCGTACAATGTTCCATCTTCGGCCAATGTGAATCGAGCAACTTTTGTTTGTAGAGTCCCTGATTCCCTAGGGTCCGTTTGAAGCTTCCCATGTTTTAGATACTTGATATATTTGTTCCTCCAATCCCAAGTCAAGCTTATGGAGTTTATTGGTCTTCCTCGATTACTAACTTCGAAAGTTGTACGACGGTCCCAGAGCTGATTTCGTCGTCTTCGACCGATGACCCCAAATTTGCAAGAGCATCGGCCTAGCTGTTTTGTTCTCGAGGTACATGTTGTAAGGTCCATTCTTTAAACCGATGTAATGTTACCTGCAATTTATCCAAGTACCTATGCATTCGAACCTCAAAGGTTCTGTCGACTTGATTTACCACCAGTAGGGAGTCACATTTGGCCTCGATGACCTCCGCTCCCAAGCTATTAGCCAGTTCGAGACCTGCAATCATGGCCTCGTACTAGGCCTCATTGTTAGTCAATATAGAAGTTTTGATAGATTGCCTAATTGTATTGCCCGTGGGCGGCTTCAAAATGATACCTAGCCCGGACCCTTTCACATTCGAAGCACCGTCTGTAAAAAGGGTCACACCCCCGATGATGTACTCGATTTTAACAAAAGTTCCTTTTCGACATCGGGTACTAGGGCTGGCGTGATGTCGGCCACGAAGTCTGCTAAAATTTGAGACTTGATGGCCGATCGGGGTTGATACTCGATATCATACCCATTGAGTTTGACAACCCATTTGGCCAATCGGCCCGAAAGTTCGGGCATATGCAAAACATTACGAAGAGGATAAGTGGTTACCACACATATTGGGTGACACTAAAAATACGGTTTTAGTTTTCCTAAAGGCGCTTATTAGAGCAAGCGCCAATTTTTCAAAGTGCGGGTAGCGGGTTTCGGCCTCGCGTAAAGTTTGACTTACATAATAAATGGAAAATTGCATACCTTGCTTTTCTCGAACTAGGACACCACTTACCGCGACTTCTGAGACTACTAAGTATAAGTAGAGTTGTTCATCCGCTTTTGGAGTATGAAGCAATGGTGGACTCGAGAGGTACCATTTTAACTCTTCTAGCGCCTGTTGGCATTTCGGGGTCCAGGCAAAATTGTTTTTCTTTTTTAGCAGTGACAAGAACCTATGACTTCGATCTGATGACCTCGAGATAAACCGACCCAAGGCGGCTATCCGTCTTGTCAATCTATGCACGGCCTTAACACTGTCCACGACCGTGATGTCTTCGTTTGCCTTGATTTTATTGGGGTTGATCTCGATCCCCCAATTCGACACAATAAAGTCGAGGAACTTGCCCGACCCAACCCCAAAAGCACATTTCTCGAGGTTGAGCTTCATGTTGTATTTTCTCAATATGTTGAAGGTTTCCTGCAAATGTGTCAAATGGTCCTCTATGTGCAAGGGCTTAACTAACATATCGTCAATATATACCTCTATTGATTTACCTATTTGTTCTTCGAACATTTTGTTTACTATGCGTTGGTAGGTAGCACCAGCATTTTTTAATCAAAATGGCATTACGTTATAACAATATGTTCCATATTTAGTGATGAACGAAGTCTTTTCCTGATCCTCCGGGTTCATTTGAATTTGATTGTACCCAGAGTGGGCGTCGGGAAACTAAGGATCTCGTGGCCGGCCGTGGCATCGATAATGCGATCGATATTCGACAGAGGAAAAGAATCTTTGGGACATACTTTCTTTAAATCTTTATAATCTATGCACATCCTAAGTTTGTTCCCTTTATGAGGGACTACCACTACATTTGCTAACCATTCGGGATTTTACTTCCCGAATAGATCCTATTTTGAGAAGCTTAGTTACCTCGTCCTTGATGAATGCCTGTTTTAACTCGGATTAGGGCCTTCTCTTTTGTTTCACCGGTCTGAACTTCGGGTCCAAGATCAATCTGTGATGTGATCTCTGGTGGGATCCCTATCATATCTAAGTGGGACCAAGCAAAACAATCCATATTATCAATAAGAAATTTCATGAGTTTTTTCCTGAGTTCAGGGATTAACCCCGTACCCAGGTATACCTTTTGATCGGGTAGGTATTCGATCAATATAACATATTCTAGCTCCTCGACTGTTGATTTGGTGGCGTCGGAATCTTTAGGGCTAATGAAGGATCGAGGGATCCAGTAGTCGTCATCCTCTTCCGTCTCCAGCTTTTCCGACTTAGTCGAGGCTGGTGGTTGTGGTTGCTATTTGGCCTCATATTTTCCTTTAACCTCCGATCCCTTTGGCGAAATTGCTGATATCGGTATTACCTCATCAACCGCGAATATTTCTTTTGCAGCGTGCTGCTCTCCATATACCATTTTTACCCCGTCCGATGTTGGGAACTTCATCATTTGGTGGAGAGTTGAAGGGACTGCCCTTATATTGTGAATCCAAGGTCTTCTAAGCAGGGTGTTATACCTCTTGTCTCCCTCGATTACATGGAACTTGGTTTCTTGAATAGTTCCAGCCACGTTTACCGGTTAAATGATTTCCCTTTTAGTTGTTTTGTTGGCCATGTTGAAACCATTCAGGACCCGAACTGCGGGTATGATTTGATCTTGCAGGCTGAGCTGTTCCACAACCCTCGATCGAATGATATTTGCCGAGCTACCGGGATCGACAAAAGCACGCTTAACTTGAATTTTAGTCATAAAGATAGTAATTACCAGAGCGGTGGGGATGAGAGATTCCATATGCTTCCTCTTCGTTGAATGATACGGTGCCTTTTGGCACAAAACCTCGGGTCCATTTTTTCCCTATTAATTGATACTTTAGTGCGTTTGAACACGGGACCTTGTGGAATATCGACCCCACCGACGATCATATGGATCACATACTGCGGCTCTTCCTGTTTGTTTGTCCTGTTGGCGTCCCTTTCTCTAAAACAGTTTTTGGCTTGATCACTTAAGAACTCTCGAAGGTGGCCCTCGTTGAATAGACGGGATACCTCCTCCCTCGGTTGTCTACAATCATCGGTTCTGTGGCCATACATGCCGTGATACTTGCACATTAGATTGGGATTTCTCTATGAAGGATCAATTTGTATGGGTTTGGGCTACCTAGTATCTTTGATTCTCCCAATTTCTGACACAATACGTGATGCGTCGATGTTGAAGTTATACTCCGATAACCGTGGTGCCTATATGGGATCGACGTGCTTATCAAAATCGTTTTTGCTCATGAGCCCAGGAGAACTCTGTCCTTGATCGCCCATTCGATCATTTCGGATGGAATTGCATCCGGGGCCGCAGTTTCTACGATCTACGTTGTGTGGATGATATCGGTCTCTGTTCGAGCGAGGTTCCTTATCGATGTCTCTTTGGTTTCAACCTACGGGCCTGTTCGGATATACAAAATCGGAAGGAGTTCCCAGTTGGTCATCCTCGACTTTGATCTTTGACTGGTACCGATTATGTACATCGGTCTAGGTTACCGCTGGATATTCAATCGACTTCTGCTTTAGTTGACGTGACGCTATCGAACTCCATTCTTACAACCTCTAAGTAAAGTCTTGAACAGCCCAATCGCCTGTGACCGGTGATAAACTCCATACGTTCCATTTGGAACCGAAACACGAATATCCTAAGCATTTCGTTATCCTTCTGTTTTACTTTGAAAAGATCTGATTTCCTTGTCGCAACCTTTATTTCCCCAGCATGCGCCTTTACGAAATAATCTGCAAGCATGGCGAATGAGTCGATGGAATTTGGCGGTAGATTATGGTACCAAATCATTGCTCCCTTCGATAGAGTTTCTCAAAATTTCTTCAGTAGAACGGATTCGATCTCATCATCTTCAAAAGAATTTCCTTTGATGGCGCATGTATAGGAGGTGACATGCTTGTTGGGATCGGTGGTCCCATTATACTTAGGATTTTCGGCATCCGGAATTTCTTTGGAATGGGCTTCGGAGCTGCACTTGGAGGAAACAACTTCTATACAAACTTTTTTGAGTCCATTCCCTTCAAAATTGTTGTGCCCCCGGGAGTTGTACATTTCTACTTTCTTATCATTTGCCTCAATTTTCTTCTCTCTTGATTCAATTCGCTTGGTGAGTTCCTCGAGCATCTTCATTACTTCGGGGTCAGTCCCCGATTCACTGGCATTCGATCTTTCTGGCACTGGCTTAGTTCGGCGAGCGACTTCCGATTCGACCCCACTCGGCGTTCGATGCTAATATTTTGTGCAATAGCGGCTTGTTGAGACTATAGAATCTCGAATATCACTTGGAGGATGAATACTCCATATCCTCCGCCCTGCGTACCTCGGCCACCAGATCAGTCATCTCTGCGTACACTCCATTCAGGATCTGCGCACAAATTTGCATTTAAGGTGATATGCGAATTGACGTTGACTGGATTGGCAATTGGTGCTCCTTCAAAATCATCCTGAGGCACCTCGACCCCTAGAGCAACTACATTGTCATTTTTCCCGTGAAATCCGAGGCCATTATCACCATGTGTGGGTGTTGTTTGTGAGTTTGACATATTTTATCCTGAAAACAAAAATAATGACAAGAACAAGCGTAAAATAGTGTGTGTTATCGAAATCAATATCGAACAATCACTATTATATTTAGCCCCACGGTAGGCGCCAAACTGTTTAGCCTGAAATTTGGATAACAATTAAACTTATATTGTGGTTTTAAGGATATGTGATTTCGCTCAATACCAATTGATAAATATTAAAGTAAATGACAGAATTAACCTACAAATAAATCAAACCAGCGTTTAAATAGAGCTTCAGCCTCGAGTCAAGATACCTTCGAACTGATAAGTGCAAGAACAGTAAAAGATGGAATAAACTGATAAACAATTGCGCAAGCTAGAAAGAAAGAGTTGTATTGCTTTTTCTCTGTGAATGATCTTGCTTACAAATGATTAGAACTCCTCTTTATATTGTAGAGGAATTCTACTTGTGGTATAACTCTAATTACAGAAGAAAATCATATAATTAGCTAACTAACCGCTTCTGATTTGATCCGTTCCGAGATTTACGACATGATCCTTGACAAATCACGGATATCTCGCTCTTCCGTTACTAAGCTATCCCCGACATTACTCGGAGTCTGTCTCCCTTGTCCTTGATTGATACAACTTTGATCTCGAACTCAATGCCTCAGCTCCATGATTTGATCGAAGCTGACCTTCGTTGCAACGTTCCAGACTCGATAAAATAATAAAATCGGGTGCCCCGATTTCAACCGTATACACTTCAGATTATGTCTTTCTTAGATTAATAAAAAGTCAGAAGTTCTTGTAACAACGTCCATATATAGACACGCATTAAAACACATGTTTTATACATATGCATCTCATGCTCTGATTTGTACCAAAATATAAGAGAAAGAAACCAAAACGTGTAAAGCACTATTAAGGTAGTAAGAAATTAATTAAGAATAAGTATGCAGCCAATAAGTACGCAATCTTAAGTGGAAGAGGGAACAATTAAATTATGTACACAAGCTTCACAGTTTCTGATCAATGCCTTTTTAAGGGTTTTTACCAAAAAGACATTTTCTTATTATTATGCTGGAAATGAAAAACGACACACTTTGTAGAGAAAAAATGTCTTTTTTTTTGTCGAAAGAAAATTTTTGTTTCAACCAATTTTCAATTTACATCACCTGTTCTCTTGGACTCTAGAACAGGTCTCATAACTACAACCAATAAACAAAAAAACTATACAACCAATATTGCTTACCAAGATCCCATAACACTCATGGGTCTTCCCTATCCTACTTGTTATGGATTACAATTAGGATAACTATTTAGTGAATTCAATATAGGTAACCATTTACATTTCTTCTGTCCATTAATGTGCACTTGCACGCTCTGGTTTTGAAATCTTCTTTCATTCCGTTCCATCCAGATGTGATAAACTACTGCTGCAAACACCACTCCTAGCAAAGACTTTCTTGGATTCCTGTTGTTTACATTGGTAGTTAACCACTGCACCTCAGCTTCCCAGTTTCCAACCTTTCTTTGGTGCTTAGCCATCTTAGCATTCATGTCCATAAGCTTTGTGAGTATGAACAATCGAAATACAAGTGATCATGTGTCTCTTCTATGTCTCTTCCACACAGTACGCATGTTTGATCCACTCGAACTCCCCATTTTGCTAATCTGTCAACTGTAGCCACCCTTCTTTGTATTGCCATCCATAGAATGTATTGCTGCTTTGGTAGAGTTCCCTTTATCATGACTAATGTTTTCCAATGGACTTTGGGATACCTTGGAGTAGCATGAAGATATGCCTTTCTAATACTGAACCTCCCATTCTGAGTAAAGGATTGAATGATTGTTATATCATTTGCCTACCATTTTCTTATTGTAAACAGTTTCCTTACTAGCCAACTAGCTTGCTTTGGAACCTCCATAGTATTGATGTCCTTCTGTTTTATGTAATGATAGTGAATCCATCTGATCCAAGGCTTGTCTTTCTTAGCCATTATAGCCCAAAGAAGCTTAGTCAAAGCAGCTTTGTTCCATCTCTCATAGTTGATAATGTTTAGACCCCCAACAGCTTTTGGTTTGCACAATGTCTCCCATGTTATAAGAGCTCTGTAGGTATTATCATGACGACCAATCCACAAATAATTTATGCATATGCCATTAACCAATTTAATAACTTTCTTTGGAATAAGGAAAACTTGAGCCCAGTAGGTATGCATTTCAAACAGATCACTCTTGATGAGTTGTAATCTTCCAGCATAAGATAACAATTTGGATGTCCAGCTTCTGATCCTATCCATAATCCTCTCAACTAATGGAATGCACTGATGGATAGTAAGCTTCCTTGTGGACAAAGGTACTCCCAAATATTTGAATCGAAAGTTGTCTGCTGATAGGTGTAGTTCTGTTAGCATTCTATCTTTGAACTCCTTAGGCACACCTGCTATATATAATGAGCTCTTTTCCAAATTTTCTCCTGTGACCTTTGAGAATTGATCAAAAACTTCCATCAGTAACTTCATTGAAACTTCATCAGCTCTGCAACACATCAATAAATCATCTGCAAAGCAGATGTGTAAGACTTGCAATCTGGCACATTTGGGATGGAAGTTAAAGTGTGGATTCTTCACCAATGTCTTCAGAGATCTGTTTAGGTACTCCATACCTAATACAAACAAATATGGGGACATTGGGTCCCCCTTCCTTAGCCCTTTCTTTGCTTCAAATTTATCAGTTAATCATCCATTCAGTAGTAAAGTATAGATAATTGTAGATACACACTCCATGATTAATGCTACCATATTGTATGGTATCCCAAACTCAAGCAGTACTGCTTTCAAAAAACTCCATTCAACTTAACCATATGCTTTCCTGATGTCTACTTTGATCATGCATCTAGGAGACACTTCCTTTTGAGTATACCCTTTAAAAGCAATTCATGAGTCATAATAACATTATCAAGTATATTTCTCAGACTGTGAAGGTCCAACCAGTAAATCCACAACTAGTTTAAGCCTATTTGTCAGGATTTGTTTTTAAGCTTCTTATTACCTGCAGGAGTCTCAGTGCCATTAGCACCTTTTTTAGTACTCCTTGAGCTAATCCCTTATTGTTTTCGAGCATTAAGCTCGGGAATACATTTATTTGCTAATATGATGGCTGGTCATAGTTCAGTAAAGATTTTAAGTGGGTTCGCTTGGACTATGCTATGTATGAATGATATTTTATATTTCATAGGGGATCTTGGTCCTTTATTTATAGTTCTTGCATTAACCGGTCTGGAATTAGGTGTAGCTATATCACAAGCTCATGTTTCTACCGCCATTGGTTACTGGTTGAGCCACTGGAATGGAATGAGATAAGAATCCCTGGAGATCTTTCCTCTCCACTTACTCGTAACAGGCTTTTCTTCTGTAGAAGACTTCTTCCGAATGGCATAATTGTCCGACACTACGTTCCTCGATCTTCAAAGAAAACTGACTCCTCCTACTCCTCCTTATCCTTTAGGATATGATCCTCCTTGGTCCTTCTTTCACTAATGGTCTCACCATTTTCTAGTAGTAGTAGTTCGCGCGAGGGACTCTCCTTTCTATTCCTTGCCTTTGCCTTTCACTCTCATTTGGTCTCTTTCTTTTATAAAATAAAGTTAAGCAAAGTGCATGGAAAAGAAGCAGCCAGCTGACTGCCCCCTTCCACTCAGCCTTTCTTCGATGTGTGAATAAGGTCTTAGTCTGTATGGGCATTCTGGGAAGGTATGATCTTGTACAATTTTGAACAACAAGCAATAGTCCTAAACTCTTTCACATAACTAGGACTTTTCACTTTTGGAATCAATGTAACAATTGTGCAATTTATTTCTTTCAATAGTTTGCCATTTTGAAAGAATTGTTGCACTGCTTCTATTCCAATGATTGGCCAGTATTCTTTAAAATATTCAACAGGGTATCCATACATACCTAATGCCTTGTCATTAGGAAGGTTCTTCACAATCTGATAAATCTCCTCAGTTGTTACTGGTAATAATAGTTGTTGTTGTTGATTCAGTGTTAAACAAGGACCATTCCTTGCTATATTGACATCAATTCCTGGAAATTCATCTGTTGTTGTCCCCAATAATTGCTGAAAGAACTGAATGAATTCTTTCTGAATATGCTTTGGTTCAGTGATCTTCAACTGTTGATCATTATATATGCAACTCACCTTATTTCTTGCTTGTCTGGCCCACATATATGCATGGAAATATTTGGTGTTGCAATCTCCCAGTTGGATCCAAGTTGCTCTTGATTTATGCCTCATTACTTGTTCTTGAATTGCTTCCCATTTCTCAATGCTTTCTAAAGACTTTCTTTATTCTTCTATCAGCACTTTGTTGAAGTAGTCATCATTAAGCTTCCCCTGGATCCCCTTCAATTCTTCTCTCAATTGCAGTAGCTTATGATCAACTGAGGAATGCTCATGTTGTATATCCCTAGTTTGTTGTTCAATAAGTTTCAGCTTCCTCCAAACAGAATACATTGCATATCCTTGAATTTTTTGACTCCAAGTGCTCTGGACTACTTCCTTGTACTCTCTTTGTTTCATCACTGATGTTAGCAACCTGTATGGCTTTTTCACTTTAACCTTTATCACCTCAGTGTTTATCATTATAGGAGTATGATCTGAACATCCTGGTAGCATGTATATTTCCTCTATCTCATTGTATGTATTGAACCAATCAGTTTTCCCAAAAGCCCATCTATGTGACTGTATATTCTGACCTTTGCATCCCTTTTATTTCTCCATGCAAATCTGCTACCTCTTTTTGTGATTTGTCCCACTCCAATATCATCAAGACAGTTCTGGAAGTCAATAATTTCTGTTTGATAAAGTGGAAGTCCATTCACCCTGTCATCCACACTTAACACACTGTTAAAATCTCCTATTATAAGCCAAGGTCCATTAGTTTGCATGTTTCTCAAGCTCCTCCATAATGGAATTCTGTGTTGAATAGTGTGTAGGCCATACACAAATGTTATGTAACTAGTAAATGATGAGTTTTTGTCCTCCACTAGACAGTGAACTAGTTGATTAGTACTCTCCAGGATTGTTACATGAACATTTGTTTCTTTCCACAGTATCCATATTCTACCATTAGGTGCATAGTTATAGTTGTCTTTGAATTTCCATCCTACACCCATCTTCCTTTGGATTGCCTTTGACCTTTGTTATTTAACTCTAGTCTCTAAACAAACAATCATATCTACTTTATTTGTCAGCAAGAACTTCTTAAACTCTCGATGTTTATAGGACTTATTCAGTCCTCTTATGTTCCAAGACACAATGATCATGGGGGATTATGGTTGTTGGGAGTACACTCATTAACCATTTGTCCTGCTACATTACTAGATGATTGCTCCTGCTGACTTACATTTGATAGCCTCCCCAATATGGTCAGTGGTGCAAATGTATTCCTTCTAGCTAATTCTTCATAATTGACCTCTTTATGTTTTTCTTTGCCAGTTTCTCCTTGTATAATCACTGCCGGTTTACCCCTGTTAGTCACATGTATCTCCACTACTGGCTCTTGTTCTGTTTGATCTTCTTGTTGTTGAATGGTTGTGCTCCCTTCTGCTACTACTTTTGGTTTCTATTCCATTTTAGTTCTCTTCTTTCTTCTCCTTTTATGCTTCATTGGTTCCTCATCTTGCTGTACTATTTGTTGACAATCACCAGTACCATGCCCAAATCTATTGCAATCTAAATGGAACTTTGGCTTCCATTCAAATTCAACACTCTGCATCCAGCATCTTCCATCTGGTATCTCAATATAGATCTCATCAGGCAATGGTTGAGTTATGTCCATTTCAACAAGGATTCGAGCATAAGATATCCTTTCACACTCTGTCGTTAGTCTATCAGTGCAAATAGGTTTTCCTCGTAGGCTAGCTATCCTACCTAGGTTTTCCTCAACCCAACACTGAATTGGCAGTCCAGGTAAATTGATCCAAATTGGTACAAGTCTCATAGATTCATTCTGTATCTGGAAATTTGGATCCCAGTCCTTCAGTACCATGGGTCTACTGTTGAAAGTGTAAGGGCCATTTTGCATTATTAGGTTTTTTTCCTCAATCGATTCAAATTTAAAAATGAAATACCTGTCATTATGCAGCAACACTGTTGGAGTTTTGACTGTACTCCAAACACCATAGACAAACGTAATCATCTCCTTAAATGGCGGATTTCCCCTTAGGACATAAACTATCAATGTTGTTTTCCACTTCGGGGACTGTAATTCTAGCTCCTTTGGATTTGATTTGGCCATTTTAACGTCCTTCACTATCGGAGGGTAGAATTTGAGTTCCTTGCCCTGTGTTTGAACTCTGTTACCTTTAACAACTTCAGCCATGGTCTGTTTTTTAGATCCAGCTGATTATGTTAATTTTTATGTCGCTGTAAGCATACCTGTTTCCATTGGTTGCATGTTGATAGTTTCTATGAGTCCACCAAATAGTAAAGATACCTGGTTCTTTACCAATTCCCTCAGAGATATTGACAACGACAGTAAGTAAGAAAGACTCAGGATTTTTACGTGGAAAAATCCCAACTCAAGGGGACAAAAACCACGACCTATTCTGATAGGATTTCAACTTCACTAACTTGTAATCTTAACAATTACAAGCCACTTTGTAATGACACTCTTACAAAGAATTTAACACTCAAACTTTGTAATCCTTATTACAAGTCACTTTGTCACTCACTAGTTACAAAGACTTTTGATTTATGACTACACTAGTCACAACACAAACACAAAAGGTTTATGGTTTTGAGATTCCTAAAATCGTGCTTCTAAGAAAGAAAATAGGATATAATGAAAAACAAAACACAAGATTACAACTCAACTAAGGACACCTAACAACACATGGTGAAACTGGTCCGTCTTAGTGGAGTTGTCTTCTTGTTCTTGACACACTTGAGTCTTCAATGCAAGAGCAACACTTTAATGCTTGAGAGAATGTTTTTAGTAAATGCTCAAGTGAATGTCTTGTTTGTCTCCAAACAAGATATTATAACCCTAGGACATCCCAAGGATATGCCCATGCCTAGTTGGTATACTTTTCAACCAATAGGAAGTGACTGATGCACTGTTACTGCACTGTAGTATGTATAGTTGCAGGCAATCACTTTTTTGTCACAACTTTCCAGCTGTAGAGTTGACTTGTACTTCCTTCCGTGAGAATGTCAAGGGATCAGATCCCTCAGCTGATTCCTATGAGTTCATCAGTACACTGCCCAAATTTCTTGAGTATATGCTGACTGGTTGTGTTGGTTACTCATCAGGTCCTTTATCTGGTTCTTTACATGAAAGTTTGTTAGATCATCAAAACAGAATACTAACCCATCAATTTTCCCCTTTTTGATGATGACAAACTTTTATAATTGGTAAGCAGTTATATAATCTAACTTAACAAGATAAGATACCAGGACCCCATATTGTTCCCCCTAACTGTGTGCTTCCCCCTTAATCCCTACCATCAATTATTCTTATGTATCTTCCCCCTTTTGGCATCATAAAAAGGCACAAACAGTTAGAAAGCATAAAGAAGTCTAACAAAGCTAACTCATGCCCCTTGTGTGCACACAACATAATAGAAAACAGAAGACAAAGGCAAAGAGAAGTATGTAGAACATAAGAACAACTGATTTCATTCATACCAAAAGATTTTAATATAAAGAAGTCTTTGTTTGGGATAGCAAAGACTTGATTTTGGACTTTCAAAGGCGGGAGAAATTAGGTGTTATCCAATTACCAAACAAACAAACAAAAAAAACAAGTACTAACAACCACAAACATCATCAAACAGACAAGAACTGGATAGGACAGAATCCTAGGGGGCACTAGAAGAAGAAGGCTTGGAGGAGAAGGCAGCCAGGGTCTTGAGAACCAAATACATGCGGGCATTAGCAGACTGTTGTTCCTCTAGCAGGTTCTCCCACGGTTCTCAACCTACTGCCTGAGCTTAGTGTTCTCCTTGGTCAAGCGGGCAACATCTTCATTTGAGGAAACAACAGCACCAGGTCCCCCAGAATCTTGACTTAACTGAGTCTCGAGGATAGCAATTTGAACCTTCAACCTTTTGATCACGTCATTTGTAGCATTCAACGCATTGATCAATTGAGATATATTTGAAGTGCTTCCCCCAGCTTTCACAAATAACTCACATTCCTCTAAGGTCGTCTTGGAGAAGGTCTTCTTGCGGGTCCCTACTCGGGGATTCTTAACAAGCACTTGATAGAATTTGAATACCCAAGCAGGAAACCATACGGGAGCCCATGATTACCATACTTGACATTTACAACCTTCTGCATGTGTTCAATCATAATAGCGGGCAAGTTGATTGGTTTGAATGAGTCAAGGGCCTCCATCAATGTCAAATCAACCTCTGTGGACATTTATCGCCTTACAGCACGGCGGAGAAGAACCTTGTTTACCAGTTCGAATAGAAGCTGGTAAAGAAGGAGCATGGCTTTCTTAGGGACCCATTCCCCCTACTGAATTGTACTCGGCTTAACAATGGCTCACCGAAAGCTTCTCTCACAAGCATTAGCATCGGGATTTACTGAGGACATTCCCTTAGCTGGAACGTCAAAAGCTATTCCTAAAGCAGCATCATCAAAGACAATATCGACATTGTTCATGTCCCACCAACACTACTGTATAAGTAGGCAGGCACGGGTCGTGTAGCTTTTACCCGAGAATGTCAGGATCGAATCCACAGAGAGTCTTTATATGGGAGTGAGTGTCTAAGTGATCTAGAAGGGAAGAATGTTACTAATTACACTTCTAAACATATTGGGTTTAATTATACTAAGATTAGTTCTAAGGATTTTGTACTAACTAATAATAGCGATGCTTTTGTTGGTGTTTTCTTATATTGATAAAGCCACTAGGGTCGTGACTTTTGCCTAGGTGGATGTACGACGGATTTCAAGTCTAAGGTCAGGAAATTCGCTAGGGATACAGCTATAGCCAATGCACTCAGGTGCCCACTCTATACCTCTCGGTAGTTTGAGTGGCATTGCCCAAATTGACTCTCTCGAGACCAATTGGGTATCAATTAAGCAAGCAAGTAAGGCTTAGGTAGGGTATTACTCTCTCGAGGTTTAACCCGTTAATTAGGGCTCAAGCAGGGTTTTACCATTTCTGGGTTCAACCCAATTGATTGGGACTACCAATCTATTGATAATGCCCTAATTTCCTATTAGGCTAATTTTCTAGAATCAAGTCCTCTTTCTCAAGAAGGACCCAATTCTTGAAAGGGCTAATTAGTGTTTGCAACCACCAATTATAGCAATAACAACACCAAATTAGCCTAAATAGCTAACACCCACTAATTTCCCAACCTTAATTTAACAAAACCATTACATACCCACACTAGGGTTGAGCCACAACCCTAGTTAATGGGTCTAGCTACTCATAATCAAAGTAGAAACCAATGATAGAGAAGAAGAAGAACCCTTAATCTATAATTAACAATGAAAATTGAAATTCTAATGTTAAAATAGCAAGAACAAAGCTAAAAATGCAAAACCCTAGGTACAAGAACGAGTTCCAGCTCTGAAAATTCCCAGATGTCTTAAAAAAATTACAAAATGGTCTATTTATACTCAGCCAAATTTTCGGACAAAATTGCCCCTGCGGATCTACCGCGGACCGCGAAAACACAATCGCGGTCCGCGAAACTTGACTGGGCTTTGAATTGTAGCTTGCTGAATCTGAACTACCGCGGACCGCGAAGATAGGACAGCGGCCGCGGTGGATTTTTCTTTGGGAATGGTTCTCTGAACCTGATCTTCGCGGACCACAAAAATGCGGTCGCGGCCACGAAGAGGTTTTGCCTTGAATGCTGGTTCTAAGAAGTTGATCTTCGCGGACCGCGAAACCTTGACTGTGGTCGCGGTGGAACCCTGCCTTGCCGGCATCATCTCTTAAGTTAGCCACAGCGGTCCGCGAAAACTGGACTGCGGCTGCGGTGGCCTTTTGCCTGATAACTTTTTGTTGTCTTCGATCCTTGTGCTGGATTCACTCCTGTTTTGAGCATGTTTTAGAATGAGTGTCCTCATTTTTGGTTCAATCCTGCAACAAGCACAACGTGTAAGATTTCGGGGCTATTTTGTGTACAATTATATCCAAAACTCAGGTATAGAGGAACGGAAAACGAGGAAAAAATCCAAGTTATCAACTCCCCCAAACTTAAGCTCTTGCTTGTCCTCAAGCAAACAAAATTAGCCCCACCCATATGATAGACTCCCCGAAAATCTGGTTGTCCTAATGGTGACCTCAACTCGTATCAATTGGAACTAACCATAGCCCCTAATACACATGCATCACTGACATTGTTTGAATCTTTTAAAACCATAGTTTCAAATGTGATACAAGAGCTTCAAGAGTTGTTCCAACTCATCAGTGCAACTCTAACTACCACCTTGGTCAGTGTGGATCCCAGACTCTTATTCCGCGACTTTCCTTAAGCACCTCACTTTTAGAATAATAATACTCAGAACAAGGAATATAGGGAATCACTCATCTCTCATCAAGGAAAAAGTACCAAGTCCGGCTCGAAGTACCATAGTCTTTCGCTTTGTGTAAAGCACTACTAATATAGGCTTCACACGACTTGAGATCATACAGGGCTTTTGTGGAATCATAGTGAAGGCTTTTGGTCAAGGGTAGAAAGTATTTGGTCAAAGTCAGTTCTATCTTTCCTTAGGCACTTCATTTTTAACTGTACTCACATTTTCTTGACTTTTTGAATCATTTTATCTTTTGCAGGGTTGGAGAGACACACTGTCAAACCTTTTTGTTCATTCTAGGCACTTTTCTTCACTTTTATACATTCCAAACCCAAACCCTTTTTTTTTGTTCGTGCTTTTATTTTCTATTCTTTTTCATTGCCTTTTCTCTTTTCTTTCTTTTGTGCCTTATTTTTCACTTAATTGCATCCCTCGTCTCTCCCCCAAACTTATGCTTTTTGCCTAGCGCCAAGGAAGGATCGGGTGCCAAGAGAGGGTAAAAGAATGGTTGAAGGCTTGTAGCTTGGTTATCGAAAGAAGGGTTTAAGGATCAAATGGGTTGACTAGGGAACATGTATTTTGGAAGGCCATGGAAGTGTCCAATTTTGTTCAAGTCAAGGGAAGCCTATAGTCACTTCTCAAGTCAAGTTATACCTAGAATTTTGCCTAGACAACACTCAGGGCAAGTTCTAGACTCGTGGCACGGAACTTAGACTTGCAATTCGAATTCCTCACCACTCAATGCTAGGGGATTGCCATAGAAACCGAGTCGAGGGACCGTAACGACCTTGGTCGTGTTTTGAGTAACAAAAATGGTCTCGAAGAACCACCCGATGAAATACCGTTCAACACAAGAGTCTCAAGATCGCCACCATCACCCTCCTAAACACAACGGTTTGTCTTTGACCATGGGATCAAAGGCAACTGTGTTAGGCCCAAGTGAAGCTTTTCTTGAGGCACCGTTATTCATTAACTAGAAAAAAAAGGAAGAAAAACCAAAAATAAAAACAAAAAGAAGGGAAAAAACAAGACTCAACCCTTTAGAAGGTTGTCACACCATCTATCCTTGGGAAGAGCCACCTGGTTCACACAAATCGACCTTTGGAAAGAATCGTGGCATTAAGAAAATCAAAGGTTTATTGCCCGTGCAAAAATAAACAAGAAGCTATAAAAGAAAAATAAGAAGCTATAAAATAAAAAGTGCGTAAAGTAAAGTGCGTGGGATAGAATGAATATGTACATGAGGGGAATTTAGACGAATATATATAGGGGGTGAATATTTACAATGGATAATTAACTTATACATACCAAAAATAGAAAAGTCTACAGTACCAAAATGGAAATAAAGTAAAGAAAAGAAAGAAAACTATTGTCATAATTATATAACCCATGATATCAAATGCCTAACAGGTCCACTCCCCCAACTAAGATATAGCATTCTCCTCAATGCTACATATCAAATATAGACATAAAAAATAATGGGAGAGAGAGAGTAGAGAAAACTCCCTATTGGCCCTCGGCCTTTTGTGGTCCATGCTGCTGCTGCTGAGTCTGTGAAGAGGTGGGGTCTGATGGTGGCTGAGACAATGGCGGTGCAGGGTCTACTACTGTTGCCTGAGTCTGGGCCTGTGGAAAGATTGGGTCAGCTGCTACATAAGAGTGAGCTCCTGATGTCTGGGCCTCCTGGCTCTGAGTCGAAGGCTCTGCCAATACAAGCTTGATGCCCTGAGGACGGGGCATCAGCTTCCTCTTCTTCAAAGGCCTAATCGGATCCTCTTCGGGTACTGACTACTGCTGCTGCTATTGCGGCTGTTGTGACTGTTTCAGCCGCTCAGCGGGATCTGCTAGCAACATCTCCAAGGGTATCTGATCCCCCGTAAAAGTATCCACCTCCTTTCTCAACTTTGCTACCTCCTCCTTCGATGCCCGAGTCTTTCTCAATTTCTTTGTCTCTTTGGCCAACTGTGTTAGTGCTCTCTCATGGTCACCAACTGCAACCAAGATCTTTTGCTGGTTGACCAGAATCTCTTTTAGGGCGTCCTCAACGGACTATGGGACCTGCGGTGGGGGGGGGGGGTTAGTTGGAGCTGCCACAGCTGTAGAAATTGCGGTCAGCTTTGTTGATGCTGACTGCATCCAAATAGTGAGGCTGGTGAGAGTCTGTTCAGCCTGTGAGCAGTCATGGGGTAGGCTCTGGTGGAGGGGATGTCTCTGCCGGCAGAGGAGGAGGGGCCTGGAACTCCTTCAGGAATGGATGGCTGGGGAAGTGAAGATGCCTCAACCACCACTGGCTCATCAGGCTGGCCAGTGGAAGCAACTGACTTACCCTTTGACTTCTTCTTCGAGTTGTCATCATCTTTAAGATCATACCAAGAGAAGGTCTTGATGGGCTTTACTTTGTTGTCAAACCTCTTCTTGGTTACCCCCTGATCTTCACAATAAAGAGTCAAATAATAAGGGAAGGGGTAAGAAGTGTCATCTGTGCTGACACCCGGTTAATAACCTCTGACATCACATTTCCCACATTGATGGGGTATCCAGCCATGATAGATGCCACTAGTACAGCCCGACTGAGGGGGATCGTCTGATCATGATGTGTCGGGTCAAGTCTGCTGCAGACAAATGTCTCCCACCATTTGGATTCAAAATTAAGGGACTTCCTAGTGATGGGTTTCCCAGCAGTCAGCCACTCTGGAGTCTCCCCGGGCCTAGCCAAGTGCAAAGCCAAACAATTTCTAGCAGCATCTTTTTCAGTCAACCGCTCTTGATACAAGTGATCATCAACATCATCCATCTCCAAGTATTCATTTATTGACTTTCCATCGAAGGGCACTGTGAGATTTCTGACCTGAGATGCCTTTGAGTCCTTTTCGAGAGATAGGAGATTGGTGTAGAACTCTTTCACTATGTTTTCATTGGCATCAGGAAGATATTCATTGAAGTAAGTCCGCCCTCTTCGGTCCCGGAACTATTGTTTCACATTAGGGTTGTAAGTCGCCAACTCCTTAGCAGAAAAAGTCCGCTCCGAAATGATTGAGCGTGAAGTCCACAAATCCCTGAACCTGTGAAATGCTGATTCACTAACAAATATGTCCTGCCATGCATCCGGATTGCGAGTCTGCTCAACCCCCTCAACCACCTGTGGTTCACCCTCATTGTCATTACTAGAGTCCTCATCAGATAAGGACGTTGTCGGGGAGGTGGTGTCTGTGTGACCGGCCTCATGGTCTGAGCCCTCAGATGACTCAGCATGTGCAGATTCTTCCTCCTGTACTTGGGCTGGTTCTTGGGCAGGGGGAGAATCATCTGAAGGTTCATTGGTTAATCTGAATGTAGAGGAGTCATCCTCTACATACTCCGGGATGGACTCAGAAGAGGTCTCCGAAGGAACATAGTCACTATCAGAGTGAGAAGCCGCTTTGTCAGCCTTCCGGATAATTTTTCTTGTCTGCTTAAAAGATTCCCGTACTTGAGGAGTTAGCTTCCGCATTGTCTTTCCTTTCCCTCGGGAGGACTTTTCTCCCCCTGTTGGTTTACGACCTCCGCTGCATGATTGAACCATTTTCTACAAACAAACACAAGTATATATGGTTAGTATCCAAAATAATGTAGCACAGTCTGATACATTGAATATTGAAGAACAACTGTGCTGCTGAAGGACAATCGCGGACCGTGAAAAGTCGACCGCGGACCGCGGTGGTTGACCCAAGGGAAAAACATCTCTCTGAATCTTCACTTCGCGGACCACGAAAAGGCAATCGCGGCGAGGTTCAGAGAGGCAGCATGCAGAGCAAAAAGGACCGCGGGCCGCGAAAAGTCGATGGCGGTCCGCAAAAACTGATACCTGGATTGCAATATGAGGGACCGCGATCCGCGAAAAAGGGACCGCGGGCCGCGAAGATGACTGAGACTTAGGGCTTCCAGATTTTACTGTTTTATGCTCAATTATTAACCCCTACGTATTTAATCAGAGAAATTGAATATCAAGGGCCTAAAATGAACATTTGTGGACTAACCCTAGCATTTTGAAAGCCTAAAAGTAATAAAAAACTAGGAGAAGAACAGAAGAAGAGAAGAAGTTACCAATTAATGAAGAAAATAAGAAAATTAAGAATTTAAATAATCACAAATGCACTTACTAGATGCTTGGATGAAGTGTTGGATGAATGCAATGAAGTTCAGGTTAGGTAGGATGAAGACACAGTTCATAGATGCTCTGGGTAGTTCAAGTGCGTAAAGTAAGAAATGAAGCCCTAATAGTCTATTTATAGAAAGCAGAGGGGTGCGCAACTTACCCACCGCAGACCGCGAAAAACCAACCGCAGTTCGCGGTCACTGAAACGGCCTGGGTCTGCAGCAAATGGACTTCGCGAACCGCGAAAAAGGGACCGCGGCCGCGAAGCAACTTCAAAGAAGCCTCTTTTTGATACTTAGAAAAGTTTTTGCACCAAAAGAGTTTCGCGGACCGCGAAACAGCTACCGCGGCCGCGAAGCAAACTTCTGAGAGTTGTATTTTTGACACTTAGTCAAATTTTTGTACCAAAAGAGCTTCGCGGACCGCGAAACGGCGACCGCGGCCGCGAAGCAAATTTCTGTGAGTTGTATTTTTGACACTTAGTCAAATTTTTGTACCAAAAGAGCTTCGCGGACCGCGAAACGGCGACCGCGGCCGCGAAGCAAATTTCTGTGAGTTGTATTTTTGACACTTAGTCAAATTTTTGTACCAAAAGAGCTTCGCGGACCGCGAAACGGCGACCGCGGCCGCGAAGCAAATTTCTGTGAGTTGTATTTTTGACACTTAGTCAAATTTTTGTACCAAAAGAGCTTCGCGGACCGCGAAACGGCGACCGCGGCCGCGAAGCAAATTTCTGTGAGTTGTATTTTTGACACTTAGTCAAATTTCCTGTGTCAGAATCAACCTACACATCCAACAACCAGATAGTGTAACAGTGAAACCTATTCTAACAAGAAAAATAAAGAAAAATAAAAGCAAAGACACTTGGGTTGCCTCCCAAGAAGCGCCTGATTTAACATCGTGGCACGACGCATGATACCACAATCACTTCAGATGAAGGAGGGCCACCACGTGGCTATCATCAATTTTTCCAAGATAATGCTTTACCCTATGACCGTTGACTCTGAATACTTCACCACTCTTGTTCTTAAGATCGAGATCCCCAAATGGAGTAACACATACTACTTCAAACGGCCCGCTCCACTTGGACTTGAGCTTTCCCGGGAATAATCTCAACCGGGAGTTGAACAATAATACCAGGTCACCGACCTTGAACTCTTTACCTCGAGTATATTTGTCATGTAAGTACTTCATCTTGTCCTTATACAAGGACGAGCTTGAGTACGCATGGAATCTAAACTCATCTAACTCGTTCAATTGTTCCACTCTGAGGTTTGCAGCAACATCCCATTCCAAGTTCAATTTCCTCAAGGCCCACATAGCCTTGTGTTCCAATTCTACGGGAAGGTGGCAAGCTTTTCCGAAGACCAAACGATATGGGGAAATCCCTATTGGTGTCTTGTAAGCAGTTCGGTAAGCCCAAAGGGCATCATCTAGTTTCTTGGCCCAGTCGGTTCTATTGGCATTGACCGTCTTGGAAAGAATACTCTTTATCTCCCTGTTAGACACTTCAACTTGGCCACTAGCTTGAGGGTGGTACGAGGTGGTGACTTTATGATTGACCCCATACTTAGAAAGTAAGGAGTCGAAAGCTTTGTTGCAAAAATGTGACCCCCCGTCACTGATAATAGCCCGCGGAGTACCAAACCTAGTAAAGATGTTCTTTTTGAGAAAGGCTATCACACTCCACGCTTCATTATTTGTCAAGGTCGCGGCTTCCACCCATTTTGACACATAATCCACCGCAACCAATATATACGTATTTCCATATGAACTCACGAAAGGCCCCATGAAGTCGATGCCCAAAACATCAAAGATGTCTACCTCAAGAATAGAATTCAAAGGCATCTCGTCCTTTTTGGAAATTTCTCTGGCTCGTTGCATTCATCACATCTCTTGACTAGTTCACTAGCAGCCTTATACAAGGTGGGCCAAAAGAACCCACAACTAAGCACTTTAGAAGCTATTCTCGCCCCTCCGTGATGACCACCACACGGTGAGGAGTGGCAAGACTCAAGGATAGCTAGTTGCTCTTCTTCCGGAACACATCTTCAAATCACCCTGTCGGTGCAAATCTTGAAAAGATAAGGCTCGTCCCAATAAAAATCCAAGTTATCCCTTCTAAGCTTTTTCCTTTGGTTGGAAGAGAGCTCACAAGGGACAACTCCGGTGACAAGGTAATTGGAAATATCCGCGAACCAGGGCATCTCTTTCATTGACATTGCAAGTAGTTGCTCATCCAGAAAACTGTCATTGATCTCAAGTCCGTCACAAGGACGTCCTTGCTCCTCCAACCGGGACAAATGATCGGCAACTTGATTTTCACTCCCTTTTCGTCCACGATCTCCAAATCAAATTCTTGTAATAACAACACCCATCTCATTAGCCTTGCCTTGGAATCCTTCTTTGTCATGAGATAACGGAGTGCAGCATGGTCGGTATGGACTACGACCTTGGCACTCATCAAGTAAGGCCGAAACTTCTCCATGGCGAATACTATAGCTAGAAGCTCCTTTTCTGTGACTGTGTAGTTCATTTGAGCAGAATTCATTGTCTTGCTGGCATAGTAAATTGGATTAAAGACTTTATTCACCCTTTGTCCCAGAACAGCCCCCACAGCAACATCGCTTGAATCACACATGAGTTCAAATGGTGCATTCCAATCTGGCATCGTGATGATGGGAGTAGTAGTGAGCTTGTGTTTTAAGAGTTCAAAAGCATGCAAATAATGATCATCAAAATTTAATTTAGCATCCTTCTCAAGCAACTTGCACAATGGATTCACCGCCTTAGAGAAGTCTTTGATAAAGTGCCGGTAAAAACCTGCATGGCCGAGGAAACTCCGGACTCCTCTCACTGAAGTAGGTGGTGGCAACTTTGAAATAACCTCTATATTTGCTTTGTCGACCTCAATGCCATTTCTTGAAAACTTATGGCCCAACACGATTCCCTCTTCCACCATAAAGTGGCATTTTTCCCAATTCAAGACTAAATTCGTTTCTTCACACCGAGAAAGGACTCTATCAAGATTACCCAAGCATTCATCGAAAGAATCCCCGACGACACTAAAGTCGTCCATAAACACTTCAAGAAAGTCCTCCACCATGTCGGTAAAAATTGCCATCATACATCTTTGGAACGTGGCTGGGGCGTTGCAAAGCTCAAATGGCAAACGAGCAAAGGCAAAAGTGCCATATGGGCAAGTAAAAGTAGTCTTCTCTTGATCCTCCGGGGCGATAAAAATTTGATTATATCCAGAATACCCGTCGAGAAAACAATAGAAGGCCCAACCCGCAAGCCTATCCAATATTTGATCAAGGAATGGTAAAGGAAAATGATCTTTCCGGGTTACTTTGTTGAGTTTGCGATAATCCATGCAAACCCTCCATCCGGTGATTGTTCTAGTAGGAATGAGCTCATCTTTGTCGTTCTTGACCACCGTCATACCACCCTTTTTCGGGACGCATTGGACCGGGGAGATCCAAGCGTTGTCCGAAATCGGGTAGACAACACCCGCATCTAGCCATTTGATTATCTCTTTTTTTTACCACCTCTCGCATAGCTTCATTAAATCTTCGTTGATGTTCCACGGAGGGTTTGGCACCATCCTCCAATATAATCTTGTGCATGCAAAAGGCGGGGCTAATACCCCGAATATCCGCCAAGGTCCACCCGATCGCTTTCTTCCTCCTCCTTAGCACTTTCAAAGTTGAATCTACCTGCACTTGGGTTAAGCAAGAAGAAAGAATAACTGGTAAAGTACAAGAGGGACCAAGGTATTCATACCTGAGATGAGAAGGAAGTGGTTTCAATTCCAGATTTGGAGGTTCTTCAATTGATGGCTTTGTTGGCGGGGTCTTCCTGTTCTCCAAATCCAGTGACAATTTTCTAGGAGTGTAAGAATAGGACCCCATGCCTTGAAGGGCATGGGTGATCTCAAGAATACCATCTACCATTGAGTCCTCGTGATTCAACAAGGCCAACTCCATAGGGTCATCCAAATTGATCATCGCACTAGCATCATCAATAATAACCTCAGAAAGGAGGTCCATAAAAGAGCAAACTTCAGTGATGTTGGGTTGTCTCATTGATTTGCAAACATGGAAGACCACTTTTTCATCACCCACTCTGAATGTGAGTTCTCCCGCTTCAACATCTACCAGGGCCTTACCCGTAGCAAGGAAAGGCCGCCCCAATATTATGGGGACTTCAAAATCGACCTCACAGTCGAGGATCACAAAATCTGTCGACAATATGAACTTGTCCACTCTCACCAAGACATCATCAATAATACCTAGGGGCCTCTTCATTGATCTATCCGCCATTTCCAAGCGCATAGAGATCTCCCTATGTTGTCCAATACCCAAGGTTTTGAACACGGAATATGGCATCAAATTTATGCTTGCCCCAAGATCACATAGGGCTTTTGCAAAGTTTGCACTACCAATCGTGCAAGGAATAGTGAAGGCACCCGGGTCTTCAAGTTTTGGCTCCATGGAGTGAACAATAGCACTCACTTGGTGAGTCATGTTGATGGTCTCACACTCCATGGACCGCTTTTTTGTCACTAAGTCCTTCATGAACTTAGCGTAACCCGGCATTTGCTCCAAAGCCTCCACCAATGGAACATTTATGGTAAGATTTTTCATCATATCAAAGAACTTTTTAAACTAGGTTTCTTGTTTCTGTTTTGCTAATCTCTGAGGATAGGGAGGAGGTGGCCTAGGCAAAGGTGCCTTGGGGGCCACCAATTCCGGCATGTCAATTATGTGTTCCCTAGATGGGTTCACATTCTTTTCCAAGTCCTCCCCATTGTCATGAATGTCAATTCTTACTTCACCTTGTCTTGGCTCATCCACCGCCTGTTCAACATCAACCGGAAACTCATCTTGAGGCATGTCTTCATCATCATCAATAATCTTCTTTTGGACCGACGTGCTAGCTTCACCACCTTTTCCACTCCTAGTAATCACCGCCATAGCATGACCGGTGTTGTTGTTGTTCCCACCCTTGGGGTTCACCACCGTATCACTCGGTAGTGTACCCTTCGGGCGTGTGTTTAAGGCATGTGAGATTTGGCCCATTTTTACTTCGAGATTCCGGATAGAAGTATTGTGGGAGGCCAACTGAGCTTCTGAGTCTGCATTCTTTTCCATCATCTGTTTGAACATGCTCTCTATTCTACCCATGTCGGAGCTTGAAGAACTTTGACCCTGAGATTGATATGGAGGAGGTTGCTTGGTTGTTGGTACATCGGGTGCCTTTGAAAGCCTGACCCCCGACTACCTTCACCTACCCTATTGTTGTTGTTATTTCTTCCACTCCAACTCTCCTCGTTGTTGTTCCCCCATTGCCTGTCATTATTGTTGTTCCATTGACGATCACCACTATTTCCCCAATTTCTAGAATTGTTATTATTCCAGTTTCATTGCCTTTGATTACCCCAGCTTTGACTATTACCCTGATTTCTCCAACCTTGGTTGTTGCCCTGACTATTACCATGCCCTTGATAATTGTTGGCATACATGACGTCTTCATCTTGGTCATGACCACTCGGCCCTTGATCACCTTGATCTCCACGGCTTTGCCTAGCATTCCCCTGGGGTCTCCTTTGCACATTAACTCCTTCCATAGAATTCACTTGCTTCGGCCCTTGAAATTGTTGGAGTTGGGCCTTAGCAAGTTGGTTCATGGTTGTTGTAAGCTCGGCAATTGCTTGACCTTGTTCCTGGAGGTCCTTGTGGAGGCTATTTATACCGGTTTCCCCTTGAGGCACATTTGCTCTACTTTTCCATGCCGAAGAAGTGTCAGCCATTTCATCTAGAATGTCACATGCCTCCAGGTAGGTAAGCTTCATAAAATTACCCCCGGCCAATTGGTTTACCACACAATGATTCACCGTATTGATTCCCTGGTAGAAGGTCTGTTGTATCATAGCCTCAGTCATGTTATTATTCGGACACTCCTTGACCATGGTCCGATAGCGCTCCCATATTTCATGTAATGGCTCGTTTGGCTCTTGTTTGAATGCCAAAATCTCATCACGAAGAGCCGCCATGTGGCTTGGAGAAAAGAACTTGGCAATAAACTTATCTGCAAGCTCGTCCCAAGTAGATATAGAGTGGTTTGGGAGACGCTCCAACCAATCCAATGCCTTTCCTCGAAGTGAAAAGGGGAACAATCGGAGTCTAAGAGCATCCTCTGACACGTTGGTTTGCTTACTCCCCCAACAAGTATCAACGAAGCCCTTGAGGTGCTTGTAGGCATTCTGATGTGCAGCTCCGGTAAAATACCCTCTTTGTTCAAGGAGAGTGAGCATGACAATTTGAAAGTTCCCCGCCCGAATTCTCGGCGGGACTATGGCACTGGCGTACCCCTCGTTTGGTAGGACCCGAGGGGCAACTCTAGGATGTGGAGGTGGAGGAGGGTTTGGGATATCATCTTGGTTGTTGGCCTGTCGGCCCCACTTTGAGGGAGAGGTTGATTAATTTCATCCTCTTGGTCATCAAATATCCCTTCCATCGGGATCACGTTTCCCAGTGGATCACCCATATTACCTGAATAGTATCAAATAAAAAAGTCAAAAATAGAAGGAAAGAGAAACACACTATGCTTCTAGTCACTAAGATAGTCACACCGTTAGACTCCCCGTCAACGGCGCCAAAAAGTGTTCACGTCCCACCAACACTACTGTATAAGTAGGCAGGCACGGGTTGTGTAACTTTTACCCGAGAAGGTCAGGATCGAATCCACAGAGAGTCTTTATATGGGAGTGAGTGTCTAAGTGAGCTAGAAGGGAAGAATGTTACTAATTACACTTCTAAACATATTGGGTTGAATTATACTAAGATTAGTTCTAAGGATTTTGTACTAACTAATAAATGCGATGCTTTTGTTGATGTTTTCTTATATTGATAAAGGCACTAGGGTCGTGACTTTTGCCTAGGTGGATGTACGACGGGTTTCAAGTCCAAGGTCGGGAAATTCGCTAGGGATACAGCTATAGACAATGCACTCAGGTTCCCACTCTATACCTCTCGGTATTTTGAGTGGCATTACCCAAATTGACTCTCTCGAGACCAATTGGGTATCAATTAAGCAAGCAAGTAAGGCTTAGGTAGGGTATTACTCTCTCGAGGTTTAACCCGTTAATTAGGGCTCAAGCAGGGTTTTACCATTTCTGGGTTCAACCCAATTGATTGGGACTACCAATCTATTGATAATGCCCTAATTTCCTATTAGGCTAATTTTCTAGAATCAAGTCCTCTTTCTCAAGAAGGACCCAAGTCATGAAAGGGCTAATTAGTGTTTGCAACCACCAATTATAGCAATAACAACACCAAATTAGCCTAAATAGCTAACACCCACTAATTTCCCAACCTTAATTTAACAAACCCATTACATACCCACACTAGGGTTGAGCCACAACCCTAGTTAATGGGTCTAGCTACTCATAATCAAAGTAGAAACCAATGATAGAGAAGAAGAAGAACCCATTAATCTATAATTAACAATGAAAATTGAAATTCCAATGTTAAAATAGCAAGAACAAAGCTAAAAATGCAAATCCCTAGGCACAAGAACGAGTTTCAGCTCTGAAAATTCCCAGATGTCTTAAAAAATTACAAAATAGTCTATTTATACTCGGCCAAATTTTCGGACAAAATTGCCCCCTGAGGATCTACTGCGGACCGCGAAAACATGACTGCGGTCCGCGAAACTTGACTGGGCTTTAAATTGTAGCTTGTTGAATCTGAACCACCGCGGACCGCAAAGATAGGACCGCGGCCGCGGTGGATTTTGCTTTGGTAATGGTTCTCTGAACCTGATCTTCACGGACCGCGAAAATGCGACCGCGGCCGCGAAGAGGTTTTTCCTTGAATGCTGGTTCTCAGAAGTTGATCTTCGCGGACCGCGAAACCATGACCGCGGCCGCGGTGGAACCCTGCCTTGCCTGCAGCATCTCTGAAGTGAGCCACTGCGGTCCGCAAAAATTGGACCGCGGCCGCCGTGGCCTTTTGTCTGATATTTTTTTGTTGTCTTCGATCCTTGTGCTGGATTCACTCCTTTTTTGAGCATGTTTTAGACTGAGTGTCCTCATTTTTGGTTCAATCCTGCAACAAGCACAACGTGTAAGCTTTCGGGGCTATTTTGTGTACAATTATATCCAAAACTCAGGTATAGAGGAACGGAAAATGAGGCAAAAATCCAAGTTATCAGACACCGTCTACCGGAGCACAAATGTGATCCCCAGCAGTGGTGAAAAAGGTTGCATAAAATTCCTTTACCGCATCCTCATACACCTTGGGTACACTCACATTGAATAGATGCTCCCAGTTCTGAAACTCAACCATGGACATAAGTTGGCTCATCTCAGCCATCTCACAAATTTCTGGGTCAAACATTCGACCCCACAGCACTCTCTGATATCGTACATTCTCCTGTCACTTCACACTATCACTTGGTATTGTTTCTAGAGAATTAGGTCCTCCAACAGTTTCCAACTCCCTTTTTCTTTTTTCGAACATTTTCACAAACTGTCCCTTTGAACTTTCAACAGACACAGACTCCTTAACACTGACTTCACCAACTTCACCTTGCTTGAGCTTATCACTGCTTTTCACGGGCGACACACACTGTTTCTTTTGTCTTCATCCATATCCTCAGTCACAGACTTTTTCGAATGAGATTTTCTAGGTACCAAGGAACTTGGTTCCTCTCCTACATCTTCGTCTACCTCAACCACTTGAATGGCTTCATCCACTACCACCTTCCTTTCCTTCATCGGTCGCTTCTTCTTCTTTTTACTGCTCTTCTTGCTCTTTTCAAGAGCAGTGTCAAATGCCTCTTTCTTCTGCAACCGTGTAGATGGTCGCATGGCAGATGACTCAGGAATACTTAATTTCTGACAAAGCTTGAAGCGAGCGCTCAAGACCATATCATCCTCATCATCATCATTAGTAGTCTCGGAGATGGGAGGAATAGACTCTAGAGGAGGAGTATAGAAGATGGGTTCCTGGTGAGACCCTGTGAGAGGAGAACCAGGTTCATCACCAGATTTTGTCTAGACAGACTCATGGACGGGTGACTCAAACAGGACCATAGTCCTCTCATCTCCTAGGAATGAAGTTTCTTATCCCTGAGGCTCATGAAGAGAAGGAGATCCTTCGGAAGGAAGGTTCTCAGAAGCAATGGCCATTATGTTTTCGGCCGCTTCCTTTTTCGGAGACTCCATGGGAGGCGTAGAGTCAAGGATACAGGAGTTAAGATACTGGTAAGGATCGTCATCTAAGGCTTCAGAGGCCTGAGGGGAATCAGTAGCTAGGGTTGCTTTTGGTGTTTCAGAAAGAGAAGAATCGGTGGGTTTTGGAGAAGGAGAAGTATCAGTAGATAGTGAGGAGGAATCAGGTACATGGATGATGACTTTTGGGAGAGAAGAGGGTTGAACCTCCGCTGGAGAGGGGTTGGAGTCAGTGGTAGGAGAGAGAGAAGGTGAGTTCTCGCTTGCCATTGTTGTTGAGTGAGAAAAGCTTGCACTGTAGGAGGAGGGTTTGTTCTGAGAGAGATAGTGAGAGAAGGTGTGAATGAGCAGTTAGAGAGGAGAGAGATTTATAAGAGAGGCTGTAATAATGAGAGGGAAGATAAACGGGTTCAAATTGCGGTAGGTGTTTGGGGAAGGGAAAACGTGCAGAGGGAGTTGAAAGATTTGAAAGATAGATGTGATAGACACAGTTACTGAAAAGGTGGATGATGTGGCAGTAGTAATTAATTTTGTTACCTTTTTTAGAGAGGCATAGAAAAACACATAACTATTGACCTATTGTACAGGAACCAGGTCCTGTACCTGGTTCTTGAAAAAGGTTGTTCAGCTTTCTTTTGTTCTACAGTACCATACCTTTAAATTCTGTAATCATCACGCGTGTCTACCTGCAACGGTATTGATATGAGTTAGACTTAGTCAGAAAACACTTTAGTTGTATGTTCCTTAAGGTGACTCTCATAGCCAAAGTGAAGGAACCAGGTCCCTAATTAGGTCTCATCAGCCTAGTGCCATTCTATGTTTCTCAAAATGTTCTCTGATCAGTGCCTTGGTGAAGATGTCTGCAATTTGATCTTCAGTGAAGCAAAACTTCATGTAGATGTGCCCTTTTTCAACATTGTCTCTGAGGAAATGATGTCTCACATCAATATGCTTAGTTCTCTTGTGTTGAACCGGGTTCTTTGCCATGTTGAGGGCACTGGTGTTGTCACATAGAAGCGATACACTGTCAATGTACACCCCAAAATACTCCAATTGTTGTTTGATCCACAGCAGCTGAGCACAGCAAGATGCAACTGCAACATATTCTGCTTTAGCTGTGGACAGGGCCACGGAGTTTTGCTTCCTTGTACCCCATGAGATCATGCAGGATCCAAGGAAATGAGCCATCCCTGAAGTGATTTTCATGTCCACTAGATAACCTGCATAATCAGCGTCAACATAACCAACAAGATTAAAATTGTCACCTGAGGGATAGTACAGGACCAGGTCCTGTGAGCCCTTGAGATAGCGTAGGATTCTTTTGGCAGCTTTTAGATGAGACTTATTAGGATTTGATGGAAATCTTGCACATAATCCCACACTAAACACAATATCTGGCCTGCTTGTAGTGAGGTAGAGTAGAGAGCCAATGATTCTCCTATACATTGTTTGGTTTACAGGACATCCAGAGTCATCCATGTCAAGCTTGGTTGCAACTGAAATAGGTGTATCAATCACCTTTGATTCCTCCATGTCAAACCTTTTCAGCAACTCCTTGATGTACTTCTGCTGGCTAATACAGGTTCCCTTTGAGAACTGTTTTACTTGAAGTCCCATAAAGAAGTTCAGTTCCCCCATCATACTCATCTCAAACTCACTGCCCATGAGCTTGGCAAATTCATTACACGGCAAGTTTGATGTAGCCCCAAAGATAATGCCATCCACATATACCTGGACAATGAGCAGGTTCCTTCCCCGTTTCTTCAGGAACAAGGTGTTGTCAATCTTTCCTCGAGTGAATCCATTGTCCAGGAGAAACTTTGATAGTCTCTCATACCAAGCTCTGGGATCTTGCTTCAGTCCATACAAAGCCTTGTCCAATTTGAAAACATACTCAGGATGAGCATGACTTTCAAAGTCAAGAGGTTTCTTCACATATACTCCCTCCTTGAGAAAACCATTCAAAAAAGCACTTTTCACATCCATCTGGAATAGAGTGAATTCCATATGAGATGCAAAGGCAATGAGAATCAGGATAGCTTCCATGCGAGCAACAGGAGCAAATGTCTCTTCATAATCAATCCCTTCCTCCTGATTGTATCCTTGAACAACCAACCTTGCTTTATTTCTAGTTGTGTTCCCATTTTCATCCAGCTTGTTCCTGAACACCCACCTGGTTCCTATGATGGTTCTGTCTGAGGGTCGAGGTACCAGGTGCCAAACTTTGTTTCTTTCAAACTGATGTAGCTCCTCCTTCATAGCAATGATCCAGTCTGCATCCTTTAGATCTTCCTTGATGTTTTTTGGTCTATTTGGGATAGAAAGGTTGAAAAGGCTTGGGAGTTTCTGGTCTTGGATCGAGTTTGAACTCCAGAATCAAGGGGAGTGATTATGTTATAAAGGGGATGAGAACTTTTGTGTTTCCAATTTGGGACCTGTATTTGACTTGTGGAGGAACTGGGTACATTAGAAAGGTTTCCCTGCACTCCGTGTTCCGCTACCTGTGGAGTACTTTCCACAGCATCTCCAACTCTGTCTTCAGCTTCAATGGGAGAAATTGTGGTACCAGGTTCCTCTTTTGGACTTGAGGAGGAAATTGCATTGCCTTCACTTATCTCCTTCGTCTGGCTCGTCATGTCAGCTTTTCCATTTGAGACATCAAATATCTCTCCAGGAACCAAGAGTGGTTCATTGTCTTGATCATCACCATTTCCTTCCTTGTTTGAGGAAGGTGTCTCATTGAATAGCACATGGACACTTTCTTCCATGCATTGGGTTCTCTTGTTGTATGCTTTGCTTTGAGAGGAGTACCCCAAAAAGATTCCTTCATCACTTTTGGCATCGAATTTTCCAAGTTGATCCTTCCCATTGTTCAGAACATAGCATTTGCATCCAAAGGATCTTAGATGAGTTAACTTTGGCTTTCTTCCATTAAGCAATTCATAGGGGGTTTTGTTTAGGAAGGACCTGATCATACACATGTTCACCAAGTAGCACGCTGTGTTAATTGCTTCAGCCCATAAGTTCTTTGCATTTCCACTGTTGATAAGCATAGCTCGTGCCATGTCTTCCAGGGTTCTGTTTTTATTTTCAACCACTCCATTTTGCTGAGGAGTCCTTGGAGCTGAGAAGTTGTGAGTTATTCCATTTTCAATGCAAAACTCATCAAATTTCGCATTATCAAATTTAGTCCCATGGTTGGATCTGATGCAAGCTACCTTCAACTCCATCTTCACTTGGATTTTCTTGATGAATGCCACAAATACTTCAAACGTCTCATCTTTTGCTCTAAGAAACAGTGTCCAAGTGAATCTTGAGTAGTCATCCACAATCACAAAAATGTATTTCTTTCCACCTCTGCTTGGAATTCTCATCGGGCCACACAGATCCATGTGAAGAAGTTCAAGAGGTCTTGATGTGCTAACATCCCTTTTTGGCTTAAAGGATGATTTCACATGTTTTCCTTTGGCACATGCATCGCAGACTCTATGTTCTTTAAACTTGGAGTTGGGCAAACAACGAACCAGGTTCTTCTGTATCAGCTTATTTAGGAGGGGAATGATGTTTTATACTTCAATACCACACAAGAGGGGGGGTGATTTGTGTGGTGTCCAATTTTCGAGTGCTATCTCAATAGAAGAACCTTGTTCTTCTTGGTGTTCCAACTTCTACTGGTGCGGAATAATAAATGCAGTAAAGTAAAAACATAGAGATTTTTACGTGGAAAAAACCACGACCTACTACTCTGTAGGATTTTCCCAAACTCTTCACTACAATTTTGAGCCAAACAGCATTTACAAAATAAACTCTTTTGTAAACCTAGGACTAACTCTAATACCTTTGTGGCAATCTACCCTCTAGCTAATTGCGACAACTTCAAGTTAACTCTAACTTGAACAGTGTGTACCTATTACAATTTGCTTCTAGATAAAGCTGAAAGATACAATATTAAATCTCCTACTACAACCAACTAGACTCGAAAGACAAACAGATGGAACTGGTTCTTCTAGCTGGTTCAAGTAGCATTTGTGCCGCACAAGGATTCTACTTGCAAAATAGCTCTGGGAATTTTTCTTTCAATTCTTGTTTCACTTCTGTCTTTGTGCGTAAAATCTTCAGCAGGAATTCGTCAACACTTTATAGAGTCAGTTGTTGAGATATGTTGTTCAATTCTAATGCAACTCTTCCTTGGTGGAAGAGTTTGTATTTATCTCAACTTCCTCCTTTTATACTTCCTCCTTTTGTTTTTGTCCTTGCTGAACTCGAACTCTAACCTCTTATCAATTTGCAACCTTTTTGCTTTAGGAGACAACCTCTTAGTTAATGGATAATTCACAATCATGTTTATCTCCTGTGCATAGACGGTTCTTGTGACAATGGGTCTGTTCAAGTATGTTTGCCCTGATGGGCCTGGTTCAACTGGGTAGACATTTGTCAATCTTCAAAACCATGCAGTGACTTGGTTCAACAAATTCCCCATTTTTGATGATGACAAACTTTGTGGTTAACCCTGTATAATCTTCAAACACTTTGTATAGTTGTAAGCATTTATCATAGAGAGACCAGGTTCATTAGGTTATAAATATCACAATTCTTTGAAATGTTGAAAAGCAATATCTTCCCCCTTTTGGCATCATCGAAAAGTTGCAAAATGATAAACTTACCAGGGTTATTAACAATTACTCATGGCCATTGAGGCAACTGCAGGTGCAAAGCATGATTAATCATCCAAAGAAACCAATAAAATGTAAGCTAAGTAAGAAACTAAGACAAGGCCAATAACTAACAAAGGCAGAATCCATTGATTAGATAGCAACCAAACATCATACACAAAAAGAACTAAAACAGTCACAACCATAAGCAAGAAGACAAAAAAACAGAAACAGAACAAATCCCGAACTGGGCATTGAGAGGGGTTTATGGTGGCACTGGACTCCTAAGGCTGGGAAGGGGCAGATGATGTTGGGGTTTTGGCTTGAAGGAGAGAAAGAATTTGTTGAAGAACACCTTCATTATTCTCCTTCTCTTTGGCTAATTCAACTCTGAGAGCATCCCTCTCAGCTTCAACCCCAATAAGACGAGATTTCAATCGAAGGATCTTAGCATACTTTATCTCACCTTCGTGCACCAAAGACCTGACTTTTCTATTAATAGGCTTCTTCCTAGATGAACCAGGTTCATCCTCCGGAACATTTACATTGTAGTCACAAGTCAGCAAAGTATTCTTCCCAAAGAAATCCTTAGCAGTAGCCATCTCAGCTTTCTTCACAGGAACCTCGAAATGGGCAAGCACAGCAGTCAGAATAAATCCATATGGTATGGCATGTGCCTTGGCCCCATTCACCACTCTGTCCAAGAGCTGGATGATGAAAGCTGGCCAATTTATCTGCTTACCCCTATACAAGCATTCCATAAGCGTTAAGTCCATGTAGCTGGCAATGTGCCTACGCTCTTGTCTTGGTAGCAGGAACTTGATCACAAACTCGAAGAACAACTTGTGATGGGGCTTCATTTCACTCTTATACACTGGTCTGGGCTCTGGTTCCTCCTGATTTTCACAAAAGAATCTTGTAATATTCAGAGCAGAGGAAATCCCATCGATACTTGGCCATCTTTGCCTTGTGTAATCTTCGTAGCCCTCGGCAGGGATTTGTAGAATCTCTCACAGCTCCTTCGCATCAAACGTGATCTGAACCCCTTTAAATGTGGAATTTACCCTGCCATCCTTGATAATTGTGTTGGCCATAAACTCCACAAACTCATTCCTTGCCTGCCTGCCTTCAAGGCGAAGAACCATGTCCTTCCACCCTTGCACCTCCAGAGCATTCATCAGGAAGATCATCCCTGATTCCTCAAGATCTCTCATCAGCTTTCCCTTAAGAATAGTACGCTTGCCAAACATGATGAATTTGTCAGATTGCTCACCAGACACCTCCTCCTATGCTCCACTCCATTCTTCTTCTTCTTCTTCAGCAACCTTCACTTTCTTGACCTTAGACATGGTCCTTTTTGTTGTGGTTGAGGGTGTGGAAGACACAGAAGATAACTTCTTGGAAGAAGCCTTAGCCTTCTTGGGTTTAGGTGTCTCTACCACAACTGGAGCAGGCTACTCCTCATGATGGACCAGGTCCATCGCATCATCATCAATAGTAACAGCCTCAATAGGCTCTCCAATCTTTGCCTTTCCCTTGTCATCCTTCTTTTTATTGCTCTCTCTCAGAGCCCTTTCCAACTCTTCTTCCCCTTGTCGAACAACACTTCTTGTAGCACGAACCTTTGGGGCAGGAGCATCAGCAGATATAAAAACTTTTCTTTTCTTTGGTGGAACTGGGGTAGTAACCTTCTTTGATTGTGAAGTTCTTTTCCTTTTGGGATTGTAGGACTCCCCCAGCTTCCTCAGCATTTCAGCTAGTATCTCCTCAATAGATGAACCAGGTTCATCTGCTGATTTTTGTAGGCTCTCTAGACCTGCTGCTGCCTCCTCAGACACGTTTCCCCCTAAATTTGTGACTCCTTCTTCATCAATTACAGGAGCGGGGCCACAAATAGCCAAAGTGGCACTGTCCTCCCCAGATCCCCTTACAGAGCTCCCTCTGCCCTCTCTCTCAAGATTTTTATTTTTCCCTAGTTTTCTCTGCCTATCCGGCATTTCCACATCAACAATTGACCCAACCAAAACAAACTTGTTTTCAGAAGTAGCAGTTGCAGACCCAACTTCAAGATTACCTTGTTCAGTGTTAGATGAACCAGGTGCTTCATCCTCATTAGCAGACTTGAAAGACTCACTGGAGGATTGAGAGTCCTAGACCTTGTCAGCTTGGAGTATCTCCTCTAAAAATCTGGCACGAGACCCAGAAGCCACTGATTTCCTGGCCAACTTTTTCACTTTACGTGCCCTAGGGGCTGGAGTAGGGGTAGGTGTAGGTTCAGGAGTAGGTTCAAGAACTAGAGGGTTTTGGGGGGTTGAAGATCTGGCTGGAGAATGTGAATTATATACTGATGGAAAATTAGAACTAGAATCATTGTCCTCATAATCATGGGCGGAGAAGGAAGATGAAACAGCTAGTTGTGAAGACATTTTTATGAGCGTTTAGGGAGAGATGAACAGTGATCAGTTTTTTTTATATGAGATGGAAGATGAACTTGGTTCGACGGTTATGTTATGAAGAGGAGAGGTAATGATGGCCCTTTTATAAGATGTGGCTATGAATTATACAACGGTCAGAAATAGTAATCAAGTGGGAGTCTAAACGTTGTAGGAGTGTCATTGATTAGACGGTTAGGAAACCCCTAAATCTAGGCTAATTAAGTAGTGACGGGACTTCTTGGAACGGGTTCATTTTGGGATAAGTACAAAGAATTTGAAATGAACCAAATATAGATAGAGTCCTGCCCAGGTGTGACTATAATTATTTCAATAAGTGTATGGAGATGAGCACGTACCTTGTCAATCAGATGAACCAGCAGCGATGAACCAGGTTCATCGTGTTAAAATCTTTAATTTGCCTCAGTTTACAAAGATAGAAAAACATCATTAGTAACCAGGGAATCATATTAATACATGGCAAGAGAGTATGGCAATAAAGTCATGTTATTGAGCAATGATTAGTCTGGTTAATTATCTATTTTAGTATTTCTAGCCAAAATATTTTTTTTTTCATTTTTGTTTTTCAATTAGGTGATCTTAATCATCCCTAATTCAAGCTGGTTTCTCTCAAAATGCTCCCTACTCAGTGCTTTAGTAAAGATATCTGCAATTTGCTTGCCAGTAGCACAAAATTCAATTGAGATCATTCCCTTTTCATAGTTATCCCTAAGGAAGTGGTGTCTAACATCTATGTGCTTGGTTCTTTTATGATGAACCGGGTTCTTTGTCATACTAATTGCACTAGTGTTGTCACAGAAAATAGGAATGCATCCAACATCTATACCAAAATCCATGAGTTGTTGCTTGATCCATAGCAACTGAGCACAGCATGAGGCTGCAGCCACATATTCAGCCTCAGCAGTAGACAAGGCTACTGAGTTTTGTTTCTTGGTGGCCCAAGACACAAGGCAGGAGCCCAAAAAGTGAGCCATGCTAGAAGTACTTTTCCTGTCAACCAGGAAACCTACATAATCAGCATATCCTACAAGGTCGAAATTACTACCTTTAGGATACCAAAGGCATAAATCAGTAGTGCCTTTTAGATATCTCAAAATTCTCTTCACTGCAGTTAGGTGGGACTCCTTTGGATTTTCCTGAAACCTAGCACACAGTCCTGCAATGTACACAATATCAAGTCTGTTGGCAGTGAGATATAATAGAGACCCAATCATCCCTCTGTATAGCTTCTGATCAACGGATGAACCAGGTTCATCCACATCTAATTTTGTGGTTGTGGCTATGGGAGCCTCTATTTCCTTTGAGTCTTCCATTTTAAATTTCTTGATCAATTCTTTCACATACTTTTGTTGATGGATCATTGTTCCATTTGAGTTTTTCTTGATTTGTAATCCTAAGAAGAAGTTTAGCTCACCCATCAAACTCATCTCAAACTCACTCCCCATAAGTATAGCAAATTCCTTACTCAATTTTTGAGAGGTTGCCCAAAATAAGATATCATCCACGTATATTTGCACAATGAGGAGTTCCTTACCTTTTTCCTTTAAGAACAAGGTACTGTCAATTTTGCCTCGTTTGTACCCATGTTCTAGCAGGAATTTTGATAGTCGCTCGTACCATGATCTAGGTGCTTGTTTGAGACCATAAAGAGCATTGTCAAGTTTGTATACATGGTCAGGTGACTCCTTGCTTTCAAAACCTAGAGGTTGTTTGACAAATACATCTTCCTTCAGATAGCCATTGAGGAAGGCACTCTTAACATCCATCTGATGGAGAGTGAATTACATGTGCAGCAAATGCTATAAGAAGTCTGATTGCCTCCAGTCTTGCCATAGGGGCAAAGGTCTTATCATAGTCAATTCCCTCTTCTTGACTATATCTTGGACAACCAGTCTAGCCTTGTTTCTTGTAACAGTTCCATCCTCATCGAGCTTATTCCTGAAGACCCACTTTGTGCCAATCACTGATTTGTCTAGTGGTATGGGCACCAAGTGCCATACTTGACTTCTTTCAAATTGATTCAGCTCTTCTTGCATGGAATTTACCCAGTCAGCATCCTGTAGGGCTTCACCAATGTTCTTTGGTTCAATCAAGGATAGAAAGGCATCAAACGCACACAGATTTTTCAAGGAGGATCTTGTTTTGATTCCAGATGTCAAATCTGTTATGATGTTCTTAAGAGGATGAGAACTCTGATATCTGTGTGGTTTGAGCACCGACTGTTCACTTCTAGATAGTTCCATGGTGTCTTGTTGTTGTGGAATAGGATCAGGGTCAAGGTTCACATGTTGAGTTCCCCCTGTCATGTTGCTTGGGGTAGTTGGACCTGGTCCATCACCTGTTCCATCTTCCATATTTGCTTCAATGTGTTCACTGCTCCTCACCAGTCCAAGTTCCTCATCTTCTGGTTCCTGTCTCTCAGAAAGAGTGTTAGTTTCATCAAAGACAACATGCACACTTTCTTCTACACACATAGTTCTTTTATTATACACTTTATAAGTTTGCTATGTGATGAATATCCCAAGAATACTCTCTCATCACTTCTGGGATCAAATTTACCTAGGGAATCTTTGCCATTATTGTGTGCAAAGCACTTGCATCCGAAAGCCCTAAGGTGGGATATGTTGGGCTTTCTTCCTTTAAGTAATTCATAAGGAGTTTTCTCTACTAGTTGCCTAGTCATGCATCTATTTATTATGTAGCATGCAGTGTTTATTGCTTCTGCCCAGAAGCTGTGGGGTAGTTTTCTAGAAAGAAGCATGGTTCTTGCCATGTCTTCAAGAGTTCTATTCTTTCTTTCAACAACCTCATTTTGTTGTGGGGTTCTAGGGGCAGAAAAGTTGTGATTGATATCATGTTCATCACAGAACTCAGCAAACTTTGAATTCTCAAATTCAGTACCATGATCAGATCTTATGGATGCTAGTTGATTTCCTAACTGATTTTGAGTTTTTCTGACAAATGAAGTGAACATATCAAAAGCTTCATCTTTAGATGTCAGAAATAAGGTCCAAGTGAACCTTGAATAGTCATCAACTAGAACCATTACATATTTCTTACCACCTCTGCTCAGAGCTCTCATAGGACCACATAGGTCCATGTGAACCAGTTCCAACGTCCTGGTGGTACTGACCATTTTCTTACTTTTGAATGAGGATCTTACCTGCTTCCTCCTTGCACATTCCTCACAAACTTTGTCTTCCTTGAACTTAGTGTTAGGAAGCCCTACCACTAAGTCCTTAGAGACTAATTTGTTAAGCTGATTCAGACTCGCGTGACCAAGTCTTTTGTGCCAAAGGAGGGGATCATTGTCCAACACACTTAAGCAAGTGAGTTCATTTTCAGATAATGTGGACAAGTCTATGACATAGATGTTATTCATTCTTTTTCCCTGCAAAACAATCTTGTCAGTAAGCAGGTTGATCACAAAACATTTTGTGGAAGTAAAAGCAACAAGGTTACCTATGTCACACAATTGTGACACATTGATCATGCTATATTTCAAGCCATCTATCAAGTACACATGTTCAACGGAACGTGTGTCATCCTTACCTACCTTACCAACCCCTATAATTTCACCTT
>ML256180.1:0-14174 GCA_005239495.1 Nicotiana undulata | reverse complement strand
ATCCCACTTGGGCAATTGACTCCCAAAGCCAAGCCCTCTCTGGTTGCTACTATGATTCTCTTGAAGCCATGTCAAGGCATCAGAGGATTTATTCCATTTACAAGTTCGATCTAACTCATTTGACTTTACCAAGTTCTTCCTTAAGTGTCCTTATCTGTTCATCCTTGGCATACATCTTATCTTTTAGTTTTCCCACATTTTCTTCTAACATGATATGAGAATGATCAACAATCTTTTTACTGGATCCTAGCTTTAATTTTAAGTTTTCAGATTTTAGCTCTAGAATCTCAGTTTCAAGTGGATGAACCTGGTTCATCAGGGCAGTGTTTTTCTTTTCAGATTCACTTACTCTGATTTCCAGGTTCATGCATTTTGCCTTTAGCATTGCACATTCTTTAGAGAGTTGTTATTTCTCTTTGGTTGTTTCTTCAGAATCATCCATGAAATCAAGTAGCAACTCAGAGAGTTTTTCCTTAGATAGAAACTTTATTTTGTTTTTAAGATGAGAGATACTTACCTCTGGTTCTTCATATGATTCCTCATCAGATTCTCCAATTGCCATGAGCGCCTGATCTTCCTTCTCACCATCTTCTGATTCTTCATCTAAACTTTCCCCCCAAGCAGCAACCATAGTTTTTGTTATGGTTTTCTTTGGTTGGACCAGTTCCTTCTTCTTGTTCCTTCTTTCAAATATCTCCTTTTTCCATTCCACTTCCCACTGAGGACAGTTCTTTATAAGGTGGTCAGTATTTCCACACTTGTAGCATCCCTCGTTGGGTGACCTTTCTGGAGCTTTTGCTTTATTGTAGTTTCCTCCTCTAGAGATGCCCTTCTTCCTTATGATGAAGTTTCTGAATTCTTTGGTAATCATGGCCATCTCATCTTCCTCCAGATCTTCTCCCTCAGTGATCCTCAGTTCTAGACTCCTCTCCTTCTTTGGAGCATCCATTTTCATTGTCTGTCTTTTGAGATCATAAGAAGTAAGGTTTCCAATTAGCTCGTCCAATCTGAGGGTTGCCGTATTTTTGGATTCCTGGATAGCAGTGATCTTACTTTCCCAAGAAATTGACAAGACCCTTGTCAGGATCTTTTCTACCCTGTCCTCTTCAAGAATGACTCTACCAAGAGACTTAAGTTCATTTGTCAAAGTTGTGAACCTTGTGTACTTCTCTTGGATTGTCTCTCCTTCTTTCATAGTGAAGTTTTCATACTGAGAGTATAGTAGAGTACCTCTTGATCTTTTCTCTTGAGGTGTTCCTTCATGGGCTACTTGCAAGGTATCCCAGATTTCTTTGGCAGTGGTGCAGCTTTGGATCCTGCTATACTCATCTGGACCTAGTCCACATACTAGCCATTTTTTGGCCTTAGCATTCTTCTCCCATTTCTTCAGATCCTCAGCAGTGCAATCAGCTCTAGTTTTTGGTACATCTACACCTTCAGCAGTCTTCTTCATGGTGGCTAGAGGACCATCAGTGACTATGTCCCAGAGTTCATAGTCTTCTCCAATCAGGTGGTCCTTCATCCTGTTCTTCCACCAGGAGTAGTACTGGCCATTGAAGAGTGGTGGCCTTGCAGTTGATTGACCCTCCCAGTTTCCAGGTGGTGCATTCATTTTGATCTTTTCCAAGGTGTTAGCCTTTTTTAAGGATAACCTGCTTTTTAAGGATACCCTTGTACTTCCTCCTTTTGTTTTTGTCCTTGCTGAACTCGAACTCTAACCTCTTATCCATTTGCAAACTTTTCGCTTTAGGAGACAACCTCTTAGTTCATGGATAATTCACAATCATGTTTATCTCCTGTGCATAGACGGTTCTTGTGCCAATGGGTCTGTTCAAGTATGTTTGCCCTGATGGACCTGGTTCAACCGGGTAGACATTTGTCAATCTTCAAAACCATGCAGTGACTTGGTTCAACAGAGAAGCTTGCATGACCCAGTCTTCTATGCCATAGTTCTGCATCATCATCAACTGCCTTTAAGCATTTCACCTCACCAGCTTTCAGTGATTCAAAATCAGCAACATAGATGTTCTTGTGTCTCTTGGCTATCAACCCCACTTCACCAGTTTACTAGACTGGTAACAGTGCACACTTTGGACAAGAATTCTACTTTTTTTCCTTTATCACAGATTTGAGAGACACTCAATAGGCTATATTTCAAACCATCAACATAGTACACATTCTCAATTGAGTGCTCAAGAGATCTTCCAACCCTTCCAACATCGAGAATGTATCCCTTCTTTCCATTGCCAAAGGATACATCTCCTCCTTGCAGGGCTTTCAGTGAGAGAAAGGCCATGGTGTTTCCAGTCATGTGCTTTGAGCATCCACTGTCCATGATCCACTGTAGTCCATTTCCTCCCACTGATCCCTGCACAAATAAATTAAGGGTTAGACTTAGGAACCCAAACAAGTTTGGGTCCCTTGTAGTTAGGAAACGGGTGAATGAGTGCTTTTCTAGTCCATGCAGGCAGAAATCGATTTTTCTTGCTGGGACCAGGTCCCTGCTTGGTATTTCTCTTGCCATCAAACATTTTATTTTTCTTAACTGACTGATCCCTGGCTGGTCAACTTTCCTTGAAGTGCCTGTTGTCCCCACAATGGGTACAAAGCCAATTGTCTGGGACAGTGACATACTTGTTGTGGGGGTTGTAAGGAATTTTCTCCTTTTGGAACCCAATTCCCTGCCTGTTTCCACTGTTATTTAAATACATGACAGTGACAGCATCTGTGGACCATGTCCAATTCAATGATTTTTCAAGATCAAATTTTAATTTAGCCATTTCAGCTTGTAGTTGCCTATTTTTCTCAAGCACATAGCATAGACTTGTTTTGACATCATTCAGTTCCTTTTCAAGCTTAATGTGTTTCTCACTAGCTATCTTTTTTCCCTTATCCATGCTTGAAGTAACAGGTTCTAATTTGAGTCCCTCAATAGTTTCTTCTAAATCTGTGATTACTACTAAAAGATCATCTCTTTCTTGTTCAACAACATTGATTTTCTCAGCTAGAGCATTCTTCTCAGTATTCAGGTTCTCCACTATCTCTTTTAGGTCTACTACCACTACAGTTAGATCGTCTCTCTCATCTTCAGCACTATTTGTCATTTCACCTAGTGTTTCCTTATCCTTCTCAAAGTTACTTATGGTATCTTTTAGGTCCATGACTCCCACCATCAAATCATCTCTCTCATTTTCTACATTGTTTAGTCTACAGGTTAAAGATTCTTTTTCTTTCTCAAGCTCACTTATGGTTTCTTTCAAATCTACCACACACACAACTAAATCATCTCTAGACTGTTCCGTTTCTCCTAGCTCTATGATTAAAGAATCTTTGTCATCAATTAGACTGTAGTAAGCATCAATAAGAACATTTTCCAAAGATATCAACTTTTTTGAAGAGTAGGATTTCAGATTTCTCTGAACATCCCTGAAGTTTACCTCAACATTTTCATCTTCTTCATAATCATCGGACCGAGCCATTAGAGCGAACAGTGAATCATACACCTTAGCCTCATTCTCTACTGCAATCATAGAACTGTTATCTGCTTCTGGTTCCTCTTCTGATTCACTAGATGAATCTCCCCAGACAGCAAGGTCTTGCTTCACCACATTATCAGTAGCACTCTTCCGGCTGAATCATTTGTCGGGGACTTGGTTCCTCTTGGCAGTCTTGTCAGCATTGTGCTTGTAAGGCTCCTACTTCAGTAGTGGACAGTCCTTGATGAAATGCCCCGGCTTTCCACATTTGTGACACAAATCATAGCTTCTAGGCTTGCTCGAGCTGCCTCTTCTTAGTATCCCACCATTTCTTCGCACCATCTTCTGGAATCTCTTAGTGAGATAAGCCATGTCATTATCATCTTCACTTGACTCATTCTTTTCATCTTGAAGAACCGGGATCTTCTCCTTCTTTGGTTCTCTTCTCTCATTGTCTTTCTTCTTCATCATCTCATATGTTTTCAGATTTCCAATCAACTCATCCATGGTTAGAGTTTGCAAGTCCTTAGCTTCAGTGATAGCGTTCACTTTGCTTTCCCAGGAGCTAGGGAGCACACTTAGAATCTTCTGAACCAACTTGTTCCTAGGAATGACTTCACCTAGTGAGTGAAGCTCATTTATGGTTGAGGTAAATCTAGTATGCATGTCATGTATAGATACATCATCCTTCATCTGGAAAAGTTCATACTCAGTGGTAAACATGTCGATTTTGGACTGCTTGACTTGAGTTGTCCCTTCATGAGCCGTCTGCAGAGCTTCCCAGATCTCTTTAGTTGATTGGCATGTTGAGATCCTATTGTACTCATCAGGTCCTATACCGCATACCAGGAATTGTTTTTGCACGAAAGTTCTTTTCCACTACCTTCCTGTCAACATCATTAAACTCTTTCCTGGTCTTTGGCACCAATAGACCTGCTTCTCCAACCTTATGCATAGGAACATGTGGACTATCACAGATGATGTCCCACAGTTCTGAATCTTCCGCCATTATGAAGTCATGCATACGAGTCTTCCACCACCCGTAGTATTGACCATTGAATCTAGGAAGTCGATATGTTGATTGTCCTTCTTCAAAGTTAGGTGGAGCAGCCATTGGAGATCCTTTCTAGGTGGTAGCCTTTTAGAAAGAACCCGCTCTGATACCAATTGATAGTTTTTATGAGTCCACCAAACAATAAAGAGACCTGGTCCTTTACCAGTGTCACACCTCTTTTTTCCACTACCCCCGGATTGATGAAGGGTAATAAGGGAGTTTTTCTAATTAAAGTGACAATAATCGAAATGGGATTATTTATTAATTAGAGTCGCCACCCGGATTTTTACGGTGTTCCGCGACACCATTTATTTATTTTTAAATCCCAAATCGAGGAAATTTGACTCTGTTTTACAGTCCGCGAAACACAGAAATCCAGGTAAGGAATTATGTTAACCCGGGAGAAGGTATTAGGCATTCCCGAGTTTCGTGGTTATAACACGGTCGCTCAACTATTAATAATTGGCCTAATTATCTGATTAATTACGTGTTTTAAACCTATTGTGCATTTTAAACCTTTTGACCGCTTCTAATTATTTATGGAATTAATTTCGAACAAGTCGTGATGTCGTACACTTGTTGTTTTGGTATACGTTGCAAACCGTACCACATGAAATGCACCCGCGATTTACGACATATTTATTTTTAATATTAAACAAAGTTATGGCCGAATCACATGAAATGCACACCCGAACTTTGACTTACAGTATTATACACATTGGGAATTGTGCTACGTGAAACGCACCCGCAATTCACAACATGTTAATTTTTATTGTTGTTTGAAGTTATAGTCGGGTCACATGAAATGCACACCCAAATTCGGACCTACATATCGCGACCATGCCACGGGAACCGAGCCCATAGCCACGATAATTTATTATTCTTTTATACATTAACACATGCAAGAATTATATCTATTTTCTAGTTGGCCTCTAAAGTAAATGTTATGGCTTCACCTTTGCATATTTTTAAAGTATGTATACTTCAAAATTCAATAATAACATAATTAATCCAATTAAATTATTATCATCTCCTTACAGTATGCCAACTTCCCAACCAAGGGTTGCAAAACATGATTTGAACAATATCTTTGATCAAATAACAATCACAACATATTAAGCATCAACAATGAAGAACTTATCAAAAATGACAATTTCCAGAACATGTACTCCTAATCAAGTAATAAAACAAAACCTCTAGACATTTCAATATACTTACTGTTTGATCGAGACAGGAGCTACGAACGGAGCTTCGTCGGCTAAATCGAACTACGACCGAACAAACAGAGCTTTTTTGGAGTGGTTTTCGGTCGTTCTTGGACCTGTTTCGCAGCTAGCTTTATGGAGTGTTTTAGGACTTTATTTCATCGATATTTTGCTGTTCTTTTATGATGTTTGAAGGCTGAGATCTAGAGGAAAAGATGGGGTGTTTGTTTTTCCAAAAAAGGAGGTTTGTCGGATTCCATGGAGGGTCGCCGTGGATGGACGAAGGGATGAGATGAGGCCGTGGGAGCGACGGCAGGTGGCTGTTGGTGAAACCTGGTCGGAGATGGAGGTTGAGAGGCGGCGGCGGCTAGACGAAAGGGAGAAGAAGAAGGCAGCCTCGCCGGATTCCGGCGGCAAGGCTGGCGGCTGGAGGAGCGTTTGTTTTTGGAGTCTCTTCAGTGTCTTTTCTTTTTTGTATCTGAAGGGTGTCTTTGGATATTTTTGTATATCTTTTTTGTATTTTTAGGTCTCTATTATATAGAGGAGGGAATTAGGGTTGAAATGTGGGAAATTTGGTTGGGCCTGTGATTTTGGGCCCTGAAATTAGGCCAATTTGAAACAAGGCCAAATTTTATCTTTCAAAAATAGTTATCTTACTACTAATTAAATTTCTTTTAACAAAAAGACCTAATTAACATTTTAACTAATTAAATAAACTAATTGATTAAGCTAATGTATAATCTTTTGTGACTTTTATATATTAATCTATCAATTAAAGAGTAATTAATTTCTAAAAATGCAAACTAAACCTAAGATTACATGAGATGAAAAAATGTGCCAATTTTTATGATTTTTCTATGATTTTAAAATATTAAACATGCATGAAATGCAACTAAATAAAGAAAGGTTCCTAAAATTCATTAAAAGTTATTTTTTGATTATTTTAGGAGTAATTTCCATGCGGCGCAAAAATTGGGTGTTCACAGCTGCCCCTCTTTGCTCGAGAACACGAAGGGTTTTCGGGCATAGATAAAGTGAGCAACCACGAGAAATTTTTGCCCGTTTAGTACTCCATTTGGAAGCATTTTGAAAAAGGTTTGATCGAACCTTGCTTCGGAGGTTGCCTACATATCCTTGGCTATAAAGGAATCAGGTCAGTGTAGTTCTGGAAGTTTTGGAGTGATGGGGTGATGAGTTCGAGAGTCGAGCGAGGTTCCGTCTGAGGCTCCGGTTCATGGTCCTGCTATTACATCAAAATCCAAATAAAAAATATAAACTAAGCCTATCAACTACGAGTTACAAGATTTCTATCTACGGGTCTTCTGAAGCTTGATCTTGAGTCTTGGTTGCTTCTTCGTACAGACTCCGATCTGAATCTTGATGCTTGTTCGTTGTAGGTGTTGGTTAAATATTCTTCAGCTTTTCGGATCCAGGCAGGATATACAGAACAGATGACTTCAATCTCGTCCTGAATAGTCCACGTCTTTCCCTTTTTTGCACTTTGGGGTTCAACTCTTTTTCTTCTTTTCTTTTATTCTGGATCAAAACTTCTTATTATGGTCATTTTGAATCCATTGTAACATGCGCAAAATCAAACAAACGAACGAAATTTTCTGCCCCAGTTTTCACTAGGAAAATTTCGTGAGTTATTGTAAGGAAATCTATACTACTTTATTATTGAAAGCGGTGAAAAGCCGGGAAGAGTGCACCCGGAGTTATTGTAGACTAGGGAGTGGATACCCTATGCCCAAAGGTAAAATCAACTAGGGGTTGGAGACCCTATGTTGGAAGAGAATTGACAGGTTATGCTGTCGTCAAGAAAAGCTCACCGGGTTATGCCGGTGTTTGGAAATGAGATTCATCGGGTTATGCCGGCATCAACTAGGGAATGGAGTCCCTATGTTGGCATCGAGTTATGTCGGCATCAGCTTATGCTGGCATCAACTAGGGAGTGGAGTCCCTATGTTGGAAAATCATCAACTAGGGATTGGAGACCCTATGTTGGCATCAACTAGGGAGTGTATACCCTATGTTGGCATCAACTAGGGGGTGTATACCCTATGTTGGAAAATAAAATCAACTAGGGATTGTATACCCTATGTTGGAAAAATCACCAACTAGGGAGTGTATACCCTATGTTGGAAAATAAAAAAATCAACTAGGGAGTGTATACCCTATGTTGGAAAAATCATCAACTAGAGAGTGTATATCCTATGTTGGTATCAACTAGGGAATGGAGACCCTATGCTAGAAATGAGACTAGGGAGTGGAGACCCTATGTCTAAACGCACCAAGAAGGATTTTTGTTTTTTTTTCAATTTCAATTTTTTTTTGTTTTTTATTTTGAACCAATCATTCTTTTAAACAAAATTCCCCAATGCTTATTTTCTGAGGACATAAATAAACTTTTTTTTTTCTTCTAGAACAAGACTTCTTCTTCTTTTTTTTTAAATTATCCTAGGAGAAAATTCATCAGACTGGGTTTTCTTATCTTAGGAGAAAGATTTATCAGACTAAGATTTTGATCCTAGGAGAAAATTCATCAGACTAGGTCTTTTTTTGTTATCTTAGGAGAAAGATTCATCAGACTAAGATTTTTATCCTAGGAGAAAGTTCATCAGACTAGGTGTTTTTATTATCTTAGGAGAAAGATTCATCAAACTAAAAATTTTATTGGGAGGAAAATCCATCAGACTAGGACTTTTTATCCTAGGAGGAAAAATGTGAAGAGCAGAGGCAACCTTTTATGCACACAAATAAAGGCAAAAATTTGATAAACTTACCTTTGTCGGTTCTTCTCTTTTTTTTGTGTGTCTTTGAGCAAACTTTTGCACTGCTTTGTTCCTGTTTCAAACAAGGAAAATTTTGTCAGTTTTGAAAGTGGTGGTCGGTTTGTGGCCTTGAATCCTGAGCAGCATGGCGTTGATCAACTTGAGTCGGTTTCATGAGACTTTTGCTCTGCATCAACCCTGATTGTTTCACACCCAGTGCCATTTGTATTTGTGGCTCAGTCAGCCTTATCCCATTAGGATATCTTTTCTTAGGCGACCTTTTCTGATATCTTGAATGACTTTCTGCCTTTTGGAGCAATTTAACTGTCAAAGGGAATCACCAGTTATCTTTGCTTGCGGCAAGTAGGCTGACAAGGATCTTTTGGGGGATGCCCCTGCATGAATCCTCAATTCATGTTGACTGTAAAAATCGAGTTGCTGGCCAAATTCACTTTTGTGCAACTGAAAAGCTGATAGCAAATTTTGAAATATTTTCTTGCTCGTTTTGACAAGGACTGACTCAGAGTGAAGTACACAATGACGCAAAAAAAATAAGTATTAACAAGAAATGCCCCTGTCGGAAGGATAGAAGGAAGAGTTTTTTTTTTTTATTTTTTTTTATTTTGCGGTAACTAGCCTTAATGATCATGACATGCATTTTAGACTTAATGGCCGATCTATCAAACTGATCAAATCTTCCCTTTCACCATCCTTATGACCTTTGAAGTCAGTCTTGTTTATGTCAATTCTTCGCATCAGCTTCACGACTCACTTTCGACTAGTGGTGCCCCGAGAGGTTTTCACGAACAAGTCTCCCTCATTTATTTTATCTACTTATCATCGCCTTACAGTGCTCGTGAGGGTTTTCACTAGTAAGACTCTCTCATTTTTTCTCTTTTATTTTTATTTTTTTTTCTTTTGTGAGCAACTTGACAGTGTTTTATGTCGTGTGGCAACTGTTGCTCATTCCATGCTTTCTTGCGTGAGCAACTGACAGTGTTCTATGTCGCGTAAAAACCGTTGCTCATTGCATGCTTCTCTTGACATTCTTCAAGGCATATCAGGAGGTCTTTATTTGGAAGGCTTTTAGATAAGGTTGGAAAGGAGGGTTGGCATGAAGGCTTAAAGTTGACTTAGAATGAGGGGTTATAAACTTACAACTCTTGGAATCTACTCTTTTTAAAGTGAAAAAAAATTCTGCCCCAGTTTTAGCTACTGGGGATTTTTTCTGGATTTTTCTTTTTCCCTTTTTTTTTTTTGACTTTTATTTGGTTGGATCGAACCGTGTAAGGCTGCCTACGTATCCTTTTTTTCTAAGGAATCAGGTTTAACGTAGTTCAAACATATGGCCTAACTAATTTTGTTTTCATCTTTTTTTCTTTGTCATTTTCTCTTCTTCTTTTTTTCGTTTTCTCTTTTTCTTATTTTTATTTTCAAAACAAACTGCCCCAACTTCTTTTTTTTAGGGCATAGATCTCAGACTATTCTTTTTCTCTTTTCTTTTTTTTTTTCAAAATAAATTGCCCCAGCTTTTATTTTCTGAGGGCATGGACTTTGACTGTTCTTTTTCTTTCTTTTTTTTTCACTTAACTTTCTAAGAATTGCCCCAGTTTATACTCTTGGGGCATGGATTTTTCATTTCATTTTTTTTTTATTTTTTTTTTGGGCTTTTGACTCTAAACTTGATTCCAAAAGAAGGTGGTCGAAGAAAAATGATATCGGCTCAAAAAGGGTAGAGAAGGGTATAAAGTGTTAAGATAGCAGAAAAAGGGCCTCCCAACCTCGAAAATGCCAAAAGATATTATCTTTTTATGATCACAACATTGATGAACATGTCTATTTTCTTGGTGTGTCATGGTCGAAAGACACTTTCCATCCATTAATGTCAAAATTTGGACCAAGCTTCAGTTGATTCAATATCCTCAAGCCCGATCTTCACAATGATTTGAAGGTGAATTTTGCTCAACCTTAATTCCAAAGTATTTCAACTCTTTATTCGTCCTCAAAAGTGTCTTTTTCTCACTTATCTCATTCAAAACTAAATCAGTTTTTAAGATCTGGCCAAAATTTTCGCATGCATATCTTGTTACTAGAACTAGCGTGAGAACAATTATGCACAAAATGGACACAAAAATGAGTGACTTTTTTTTTTTTGCTTTTTTTTTTAATAAAGGATAAAAAGTCCAATAGCACAAAAAGAAGAAGAAAAGACGACAAAATAAGCTACCATGGCTAAAAGAAGAGTGACTTTTCAGTTGCTAAACGACATCTTAGCCACAAAGTTGTACATCAGCATTACTACGACATTCAGTCTTTTTCATTGCTTTTGATTCAACACTCAAATTTTGACTTTTGATCAAACTGTTCCCCATTTTGGCTGTCGGATTTCATGATTGACAACATAGAAATTTACACAGTAACTAATTTGCCAAAGAACTTGGACGACTTCTCATGTCTCCCCATCATCAAATCATCCCGAGCAGGCCATGTCCCATTGCTCAAATCTGGTAGAGTCAACCCCACATTTGCCTCCATTTTTAATTTTCACTGCCAACTCGCCTACTTGCGTTTTCGTGACTTTGGATCAACGATAGTGGTGCTTGTTCCATTGCAAACCAACAAACCGACCACCTTTAATTGGCTTTTATTTAAAAAAACAAGCATGTTGGAATAATCACACTTTTTTTTTTCTTTTTCTCTCATTTTTTTCGCTCTTTGTTTTTCTCAATTATTTTTGTCACTCTTTTTTTCACTTTCTTTCTTTCTCTCTCTCTCTCTTTTTAATTTTTTTTTTTTTACCTATGATCGAATCCGATGAGGATTGCCTACGTATCATGACGCCGCATGAATCAGATCTTGCGTAGTTCGGGAAGATTAGGAATAAAAAAAATAAACTAACTCTTTCTTTTTGGATTTTGATTTTTGATTGATTTTTTTTAATTTCCAAAAGAAAAACTCATAAGGAAGAAAGAGTTTTTTTTTTTTGTTTCGATTTTTTCCGAAAGAAAAACTTCTAAAGAAAAAAGAAAATATTTTTTTTGATTTTTGAACTTTTACTTTGAATTTATGAAAGAAATATTTCTAAAGAAAAGAATATATTTTTGAATCTTGAGATTTCTTTTTAATTTTCGAAAGAAAAACTTCTAAAGAAGAATGAAAATATTTTTTTGGATTTTAGAAGAAATTAAAAGAAAAATATTTTTTGAATTTTTAAAATTTTGGGTCTCAAAGAAAGGCTTTTCTAAAGAAGAAAGTAACGGAAAATATATTTTGAGTTTTTTTTTAAATAAATTTTGGTCTAAAAAAAAAAGACTTTCTATAGATTTTTTGTTTAGGATTGTAATTTGATTTGTCTTCTTTCTTTTTTAATGAAAGATTTCTACGAAGAAAAATATTTTTTGGGTTTTAAAAATAAAACTTCTTATTACTCTAATTGAGATTTTCTATAAAAAAAGACTTCTAACGAAGGAGCTAAAGAAAAATATTTTTGGATTTTAAAAAAAAAATAGGGGCCGGAACTGATGAAGTTTGCCTACGTATCTCACATCCGGTGAGAATCAGACCCGCGTATTTCTGTCAATTTTGACGGAACCGGGGAAACATGATATTAACTTATTTTCATTGTTTTGAAATACATTTTCTCTTTCTCCATCTTTCAAGAATTTTTGGCAGAGTTTCATGACATTTTCAAGTATCGGGATTTTCAAAAACCGGGTGAATTTTCTATCATATCCCACTCTTGGTTTTTTTTTTTTTGCTATTTTTCTTTATTCGGTCAACAAACAAGCCAAAACAAAATATTGTACACATAGCAGGTAAGATGCATCAGGATGGTCTTTTATTTCGGGTTCACCTGTCCTAGACGGACCCAACCCCTGTGTTGAGTCCCCTAAGTCAAATGCACGTGATACAAATAATCGTTCCTAGTAGGGATCCGGCATGAGGCTACGTTATACTAGGTTTATATCCTAGGGTTTTGTTCTAGACAAGGCTTACCCGAGCGAATAGCTCGAGCCGAGGTCGGGGCAGCATACCGGGAATACAGAAGCTTCACCAGCTTCGCAACTTGTCCGTACCTCGTTTCAAAATTTGGATGACTCTAACAGAAAAGAAGTCACACGAAGTGCACACTTCCCAGATGATTTAGAAGACTCAGAGAGAATAGGGTTTCGGCATAATTTATATACAGTTCACATAATATCAAAGCTGTAAAATGCGGCATTTAGCACATTAGGTTCAAACATGTAAAAATCAGATAATAAAGCCAAATATAATAGCTACATAAGCTCGAATTCTTGAACCCTGAACTAGAGATTCTGGGTTCCCTCCCCAACAGAGTCGACAGAGCTGTCACACCTCCTTTTTCCACTACCCCCGGATTGATGAAGGGTAATAAGGGAATTTTTCCAATTAAAATGACAATAATCAAAATGGGATTATTTATTAATCAGAGTCGCCACCCGGATTTTTACGGTGTTCCGCGACACCATTTATTTATTTTTAAATCCCAAATAGAGGAAATTTGACTCTGTTTACAGTCCGCGAAACACAGAAATCCAGGTAAGGAATTTTGTTAACCCGGGAGAAGGTATTAGGCATTCCCGAGTTTCGTGGTTATAACACGGTCGCTCAACTATTAATAATTGGCCTAATTATCTGATTAATTACGTGTTTTAAACCTATTGTGCATTTTAAACCTTTTGACCGCTTCTAATTATTTATGGAATTAATTTCGAACAAGTCGTGATGTCGTACACTTGTTGTTTTGGTATACGTTGCAAACCGTACCACATGAAATGCACCCGCGATTTACGACATATTTATTTTTAATATTAAACAAAGTTATGGCCGAATCACATGAAATGCACACCCGAACTTTGACTTACAGTATTATACACATTGCGAATTGCGCTACGTGAAACGCACCCGCAATTCACAACATGTTAATTTTTATTGTTGTTTGAAGTTATAGTCGGGTCACATGAAATGCACACCCAAAGTCGTACCTACATATCGCGACCATGCCACGGGAACCGAGCCCACNAAAATTCAATAATAACATAATTAATCCAAATAAATTATTATCATCTCCTTACAGTATGCCAACTTCCCAACCAAGGGTTGCAAAACATGATTTGAACAATATCTTTGATCAAATAACAATCACAACATATTAAGCATCAACAATGAAGAACTTATCAAAAATTACAATTTCCAGAACATGTACTCCTAATCAAGTAATAAAACAAAACCTCTAGACATTTCAAAATACTTACTGTTTGATCGAGACAGGAGCTACGAACGGAGCTTCGTCGGCTAAATCGAACTACGACCGAACAAACAGAGCTTTTTTGGAGTGGTTTTCGGTCGTTCTTGGACCTGTTTCGCAGCTAGCTTTATGGAGTGTTTTAGGATTGTATTTCATCGATATTCTGTTGTTCTTTTATGATGTTTGAAGGCTGAGATCTAGAGGAAAAGATGGGGTGTTTGTTTTTCCGAAAAATGAGGTTTGTCGGATTCCATGGAGGGTCGCCGTGGATGGACGAAGGGATGAGAGGAGGCCGTGGGAGCGACGGCAGGTGGCTGTTGGTGAAACCTGGTCGGGGATGGAGGTTGAGAGGCGGCGGCGGCTAGACGAAAGGGAGAAGAAGAAGGCAGCCTCGCCGGA
>ML256174.1:20817-35677 GCA_005239495.1 Nicotiana undulata | reverse complement strand
GGACAGGATTTAAAGACATTACTTACCTCAAAACTAGCTCGGAATTATTTCGCAATGCGCTTGCCTCTCGAATCAACCTCTGAAGGCTCCAAATCTACCAAGTTCAGATTTTTATCATCAATATGGGCTTAAGGAACAATTTCCAATCGAAAGATATCAATTTTACTCAAAAATCCGAAACCGGGCAAAACCCGACCCCCGGGCCCGCGTCCCGAAACTCAGAAATTTTTACAGAAAAGTGTTCTTCATCTTCCCACGAGTCCGTACATATAAAGAACACCAAAATCGGAGTCCGTTTGACCCCTCAAATCGACCCTTGAAGGTCTCATAATCTCATGCCCCAAAATCCTATTTTTCTACTGTTTTTCATGAATTAAAGGCTGAGATTATGGTCTTTAATCACCCATAAACGAGTTTTAATAATCAAATTACTTACCTCTGTGATACCCAATGATTTTCTCCTTCAAAATTCGTCCAAAAAAGCTCCTTGTCCGTACACAAATGGTGAAATAAGGGTTTAAGTCGCGAAGGGTTTAATTAAAATATGCCCAGTGATTTCTTCACCAAGATCGCGGACTTCCTGCTGCGATCGCGGAGCACAAAATCCCACTGCCTCTCTTTTACTCTACGCGATCGCGAAATAGACCATGCGATCGCGAAGCTTAGCCTTCCACACCCACGCGATCGCATCATACCCCCACGCGATCGCATCATACCCCCACGCGGTCGCGTTGACCAGTTCACCTCACCCCACGCGCTTGACTGGCACCCTACGCGATCGCGATCGCACTGCTTTACCCGATCGACCTCTGCGATCGCGGATACTCTTTTGCGATCGCAGAGAGTAAATTTTTCTCCCTCTACCCATGCACTACGCGATCGCGGCTTTCCCCTCGCGATCGCAGAGAAGGAATCTCTGCTGCACAAAAACCAGAAAACCAGCTCTTTCTTTAAGTCCAAAAATGCCCGTTAACCACCCGAAATCAATCCCGATCCCTCGGGACCCCAACCAAACTTACCAACATATCCCATAACATCATTCAAACGTAGTTGCACTCTCAAAACACCAAAACTAGTATCAAAACACCAAATTTACATCGGATTCAAGCCTAAGAACTTTGAAATTTCTAAAATTCACCAATGATGCCGAAACTATCCAAATCAACTCCGATTGACCTGAAATTTTGTAGACAAATCAAAATGACATTAAGAACTTGTTCCAACTGTCAGAATTCCATTCCGACCCCGATAGCTTATTTTCCACTGCCGACCGGAATCGCCAAAAACTAACTTTCACCAATTCAAGCCTAATTCTACACCGAACATCACAAAATTATTCTGAACACACTCCTAAGTCCCAAATCACCTAACGAATCTATCCGAGCCATAAAATCCGCATTCCGAGGTTGTTTACCAATAAGTCAACTCTTAGTTGACTTTCCCCATTTAAAGGCTATTTTTAAGGACTACGTGCCTGAGTTCTCATTTCACCATTCCGATTTCAAGCCTATCAACTCTAACACATTAATAACAGAATAACCAATCTATAATAAGTCAATAACAACAATTATAATGCAGGTTTCGCGTAAGGACATACCGGGTCGTTACATCGAGGTAGACCCGCAGACGTTCGTGGGCCTTGGCGTCACCTTCTACTCTTTACTTTCAGCTCTGTCTTATCTTATAGTTCAAAGCCAATCATATGTACTTATTTCCAGACCTTTGTTTTAGTAATCTCTTAGACAGTTCGTGAGTATGTGACACCAGTTCTGGGATTTGTATATGGATTTTATTTCGAAGCTTTGCTATGTTATCTTCTTGTAAATTGTTAACTCTCATGCTGTTAACTATAGTTGCCCTTGTCATCCTGTTTATTTTAGTTTTCAATGAATTTTAGTTAGTTCCAATGTTGGCTTGTCTAGCGAGTTCAACGTTAGACGCAGTCATGGTCCGAAGGTTGGATTTCGGGTCGTGACATTAATATTCTTAAAGGCTCATTATGACTAAAGCATTTATGCTTATAATTGATAAATTAAGTGATAATACATTCAAAGTATTGTTAGTTATTATTGATTGTTATGATCATTAAAAGTGGCAATATTTTCTAATGCTTAATTTATTATTGATGAAGGCCTGTAAGGAAACTATTCTCTATGTTACATGCCTCGTGTTTGCTTCGGAAATAGCAATATTTTGAAAGAGGTGTTCAGACATCGGATTCGAGTCATGGTTGATAATAAGTAGGGATTTTGACCGCTTATTGCTCTCTTTTACTTGTGTTTTAGGTAGGGGTGGCAAATGGGCGGGTTGGGCTGAATTTGGGCGGGTCAAGATGGGTTAGGTCAATAAATTGGTCATTGCCCAACCCAGCCCAAAGTGTACTTGGGCTAAGATGGGCTGGGTCAAAATGGGCTAAACAATGGGTCATAACCCAACCCGCCCAACTTGACCCATGTTTTAGAACCATGCTCATCTTGCATTAAAAAATCTTTTTACCTTAAAATGTGTAAGTTGAAAAATATTTTGCGGGTGGGGGGGGGTAGAGGGTAGGGTGGGTGGGTAGTGAAGAAAAACAAAAAAAAAATTCAAAATACGAAAAAGGTATAAATTTTTTTTTGAGGGGGTTTGCGCGAGGGTGTGGGGGTGCACAAAAAAAATAGAAAATAAAAAGTACAAAAAAAAAGTAATTTTTTTTGGGGTGGGGGTTGGGGGTGGGGTGGGTGGTGCAGAAAAATTAAAAAACAGAAAATTAAAAATACAAAAAATAAATAAATTTGGGGGGGCGGGTAGGTGTGGCAGAAAAACAAAAAAAAACATAAAAATAAAAATACAAAAAAAAGTATTAAAAAAAAATTGAGGGGGTTTGAGCACGGTGGGGTGAGGGTGGGGGTAGGGGTGGGGTTAGGGGGTATGGTGGGTGAGTGGGAGGTGCAGAAAAAAAAAAGAAAAAAAAAAGAAAATATAAAAAAATTGTAAAATTCGGGCTACTAAGTAAATTTCTAGATAAGTTGGGTTGAGATCCCTTTGTTTTGGGTGAGTTTCATGGGTTGTATTTGGGCTGCTAAATGGGTCATAAAAAATAATGGGTTAACTTGGGCTCAGCCCAAATTGACCCATGAGCTAAAATATTTTCAGCCGAACCCATTAATCTCTGGGCGGGTTAGATAGGTTTGGGCTCAAATTGCCACCCCTAGTTTTAGATAAAAATGCTTAAAGGTATTCCTCAAAACTAATGAAATGTGCTTGCTTACAGGAATGTTACATTATGAGCTAAAGGAATCAAAATCAACTCATAAAGGAGTCAAAAGTGAACAAAATCAAAACAAGGCAAAAAGGCTAACTGTGCGGACCGCATAATTCTAGTGCGGCCGCATGAGAAAGGTTCAGAGACTGGAATTTGAGCAAGTCAAGAGGTGCAGACCGCACAAATATATATCAAAATCAGCTTGTTCATACAACTATACATATCTGGGGTTTCAGTTGGTCATGTCACGACCCAAAAATCACAGGTCATGATGGGACCTAACTTGACCCGCTAGGTAAGCCAATTAATAAAAGAAACACCCAATTAAACTTATCGAAAATTAAATTAGGATTTATCAGAACTTTTACAAATTTACCCAAGATCTGGTAGTACGACTCATGAGCTTTTAAGACTTAGAATATACAAAGCTGGTATGAATAAACACACATCTGCTTGAAAAAATACATGAACAAATTAATAATGTCTAACACTACCAAGGACAAGTGGCAACTTCTATACAGAATGCACGAATATCTTCTGAGTCATCTCCCGACTTCTTCAGCAGCTCTGCTCCAACAGTCTGCACAGAGTGTGCAGAAGTGCAGTATCAGTACAACCGACCCCATGTACTGGTAAGTATCTTGACTAACCCCGTCGAAGTAGTGACGAGATTTTTTGTTAAAAGATACTCATTAATGAACACTATAATGTAAACTAGCAATATAACTAAAAGACAGAATTGTAGAATAGAGTACACAATGCGAATGTAACATGAAATAAAAGAGTATAAAGAAGAATCACAATTTAACAGTTTCCAACATCTCAACCGTCTCTTACTTGGAATGAAAGACCCTGAACCACAACAATCACCTCATATACTTTCATAGAGTGATAAAGTACTCAAGACATCAAATCTAACGACACGGCAACACCCTTCGTGCATTTATCTCATCCTTACCATATATGTGTAAAACAGTACCAACCAAATGATAGAAATACCGACAATAGAAATGACAAAGAAGGGAATCTGCAAGCAGTAATGATAAATGAGAATGTACAGAAGAACATAAGCAAGAGACTAAGCAGAAAGCACAAAGGTAATGACCACAATTAGGAAAAAGGAATTATAATTTCAATTAACTAGCATGATGGAGGCCTAAGTACAAATATAGCAAGCAAGAAGGAAACACATGATCTTCACAAGTTAACAAGTAAGGACATGAAGAATTAGCATGGTGGAAGGCTTACACTAAGGTGCGACAGAATAGATACAACATGAGTACAATTATAAAAGTAGGAAATAGGCATAGCATATGCAAGTTAAGAAAGTAAACGACATGGACAACACAACAACAATTGAGATGAAGGTCAAGTACGGGACAATAACAACACATCACACAAAATATATAATGGCGACAATGACAACTCAAGGTAAAGGCGGGAATGTATACACGGAAAACAGATATCACATCATAATGCATGTCCCTCATCCTCACCTGCACGGAAACACCCTTCGTGCCATGACCTCACAATATTAAAAGCATAGCAATATAAATGAAATGGCACGACATCACCCATCGTGCTTTACACTCTTTTCTCACATGATAATGTATTTGAAATGGCACGGCATCACACTTTGTGATTTACACTCTTCCTCACATAATAATGATATAAACAATGGCACGACATCAACCTTCGTGCTTTACACTCGTCCTCACATGATAATGAATATAAAAAAATGGCACGACATCACCCTTCGTGCTTTACACTCTTCCTCACCAAGCATATAAATATCAATAAAATGGCAAAGCATGAAGTATATATATAATATCGAGGAGAGTGTTCTACGAACATTCCAAAAAAAGTTCTCAATCAATGTTTTACAAGCCAACAATGTTTCAATGAACCCTCAAGGGCCATATAATTCAAGTACTTTCACAAAACTCACAATCTATTAGCAACAGGGGTATAAAATCTATCATCTAAAAGAAATCGATCGTAGCAATGTAGTAGTGATCACGCATAGAGATAACCAAACTAGACACTTCAATGTATTCCTAGAATCCTATCAAATTTGATCAAGTTATCTTAGGATATGTCTAACATTTTATACTACGTTCTTAATATCTGTAAATCAAACAAAGCAAGGAAGTTACGCAATTCTACAAAATACAATTACAACGTCATCTACCCCCGAGCATGATAAACCTCGGCACATACATACATGCTTGTCACCTCATATATGTATCACCCCCGCATGTAGAAAACAATGGAAAATAGGAGGAAAAATTCCCTCAACAAAGTTAGAAAAAACACTTACCTCGAACAAGTCAATTACAATGCCGAGCAAGCCAAGCGATGCTCCAAAAATGCCATCACGCGCGTATTGACCTCCAAACGTCTCAAAACTATGCAAAAGCAACTCAAATACATCAAATAAAGCCCAAGAAAACAATTTCAAATGATAAAGATCGAATCCAAATCAAATCCCAAATTCGGCAAATAATTCACACCCGGGCCCACGCCTCGAAACCCGACAAAACTCATAAAATCCGACAACCCATTCAATTACGAGCCCAACCATACTAGTTTCACTCAATTTCGACTCCCAATCGATGTTCAAAACTCAAATATTCATATTATGAAACTTTATGCAAACACCCCCAAATTTCACTTTGAAATCATAAATTAAATCCCAAAAAATGAAGATGAATTCATGAAATATAAGCAAAACCGAGTAGAGAACACTTACCCCAATCCATATGGTGAAAATCGCACCTAAAATCGTCCATATCGAGCTTCTCAACTCAAAATATGACCGAATGAACAAACCTTTATTTTATATATTTTTCTGTCAGCTATTCTGCCTCGTTTCTCATGCCAAATGATCCCGGCCTCCAATGGATTCCTTGTGAAATTCTAGTCAAGTTAGGATTTTGAATCACTCAATGTGACCTTATAATGTATGAGATACGTAAGTTTTAATATTTGCAAATAGTACAGATTTTTAAATACGCTGTCAGTGGTAATTTCGTAATTAATCTGAAAAATGTAGTAACCTAATTCTAAGTAAAATGACAATAAAATCCTTATACGATGTCCAAATTCGACGATTCTTTTTGCTTTGACTCTGTAATTGCGATACGAATCTAATGCTTTAATCAAAACAGAAATCAGAGCTCGTTTACTTAATGTGGTACAATTTATGTTTGAAGAAACGACGTCGAAACATAAGAAAAACGAGTGTAACGCAGCCCAAACCTATATGAAGCTCACCCCAGCCCCTCGGAACCACGTCCAAACATATCAACAAGTCCTATAACATAACACGAAGACCGTCGAGCCCTCAAAATACCGAGCGAATTGTAAATACTCAAAACGACATGTCGAGTCGTTACATCCTCTACCATTTAAACACACGTTCGTCCTCTAACGTGTCATGAGTCTTTCCAAAGCTACCAAATCACGAGTAACCTTACTAAGCATAACCCGGGGTGATCCCACGTCACCCTGATCCACATAAACACACCAACACAACACCATTAGAGATCATGTTTCAACCTTAGTCTGAAAACCTTAGAACCCAATCTCTATCATCCAGAATTCATTGCAAGACCCGAACACCACACCTACACACTACGTAAATCTGAACTAGCTGCATCAAATCCTGCCCTTAACCCAAGATGTAATCACATGACGTACCCCATCACTTCAATACTCACAGTAGAAACTGTTGACTACCATCATTACCCAAAATAAATCTGGTACCGATAGAAAACCTCATATCGATTAGAACCTCGTTCAAAACTTTCATACCCTACCAATTACAAAAGAAACACACATAATCTCTTAACCACTCATCTGATCAATAAGCCAAGAAACTCACTTGCCCAACCAGGGCTACTGTCCAAATCCTCAACAAACTACAGTGTTATTCTTCTAAACCTTCCTCATCACAATACAATAACGCAAATCTCAGGTCTAGAAACCTCATCTCAGCCAACACAAGCATTCACACCGACAAGTATCAACAATAATCATATGGAGCCACACATATCCCGGTTCCGAACACCAACAAGTAATAATTCAAACATGACAGATAACAGTAAGAGAACTAAATAAGGAAACTACTAAGCAGTTAAGCAGGTAGGGAATTTTTAGCATTTTACTATGAACTATTCTCAACAAGGTGAAAGCAAAATATACGAAATAGAAATAAGGAGCGACATTTCATCAATGTGTCATTGCGGCGTGCAACCCGATCCCATCATATCAATCCATATAGGGTACCCTTCGAGCTATACTACTCGGGCTCACTAATCACATGTGCGTCAACATCAAGCACAACAGAGTGTAAAAAATATAACTGTGGGGAAAATCATTAGGAACAAACAATACCGAGAAAGTCAAGCACAACTCTGGTGCAATAAGATATGCAACATCACAAGGGCCACTTCGCTCATAGTGCCACAAGGCCTACACTGAATCACAACATACATGCGAAGAATCATGTAAACCTCAGAACCCATCGTAGTATAAGAGAGAAAACACATAACATAAACCATGGTGCGAATAACATCCATTCCGCCCGATGATATACATGTGGCAACAACTGCTCAAGTGCAAGCAATTCCAGTCTGATACAGAATACACATTCTCATTAGGCTAAAAATAATCTCCGCCCAAATTTTTGACCGTTCCCAAACATGTAATAAACCTTCCAAATCATCCAATCCTCTACATTTCTTCACAACTCGCAATCAAGGAATAGTCTGCCAACAAGAACACACAGCCTCTGAGCCTCACGAATACCAGAATTTTCATACCCAATCTCAACCTCGCTACTCAAATAACTGATACGTAACTCATACTACATCATCCTTCAGAAATACACCCATAAATCAAAACACAATGTACCTGCCAACAGGCGCTCCGGTGAAAACACATAGTGCCAGCAAAACATTAAACACCATAAATCGTCCATTCCATCAAGAACTCATATCCTTCCCTTCAAAACTAACTGCAACCTTGTACATGCAACCTTCCAACCCCTACGCGGCGCATCGCTTCTAACATGCTAATTTGCAACCCTACGAAAGTCTCACAGTCAACTCTGAACCATAAGCATTATAGCTCCTATACATGTAGAAATCACCAACTCCTACTGTGGTCATAACCATGATAAGTTCTTCGGAACTCAGTACCACATAATCAAGTAATCAGAACCAATCGTCGCTAACTCAACGGAGTTACGCATACTGCCAATCCAAAAGTAACTCAATCCGATATGACCGCCCTAAGGAAACTTCCTGGGAAATCGAAGCCATTTCTTGCATCACTCTAACATCGACATGTAGACCTTTCCCTACAAGGAAGTACCGCAGATCCGATTACCATTCACTTCTATTTTCAAGCCCACCCGCAAACAAATTAAAAAATTCTTAAAGGCTACATAAGACCCGAAACTCTCCAGAACCTTCTCGATAACTAATCATCTTACTCTGATCTCCAATAAACAACTAACACGCATCGAGTAACCCGTGCTTCACCAGCATATGACCATCCAAAGAAATAACCAAGTAATGTATGTCTGGAAACTGATACGGCCCATGATCCCACAATCCGATCGTCATTAGCAGACTCCACCACTTAGCTCGAAGCCATAGAACACCCCATCAAAAATCCAAGGCACCATATCTTCACATCATGCCCCGATCTCGCATGACTATTTAGCTGAATGCTTCAGAATTCATGCAACACCAATCATAGAACATCCTAAAGACTTTTCCAAGCGCTTACACATCCTTGCAATGGTCAAAAAACTTTCCCAAATGCTCTGAAATGATGATATAGCACCCAACGAAGGAATACCTCATACGAGACACACGATCTAAACTCATCAAGAAGAAGATGGCCCACTGGTTATACTCAAGTCGACACCTTGCCATGAACTTACCTTAATCACTATGGCTAGGCCACTAGCCAATCTTCCCAAATATGCGCTTAACAACCAGACATATGAACCTTCCTCATACCCCAAATGAACGACTAGAAGATTTAACATTGCATCTTCTTCTAAGGCTAGACAACGCATCGTGATGATAATCAAACATCCATAACCCGTCGTAATCTATCTGCAGCATCACTGATCGTCGGCACATGGCGAATACTGAGCGCACAACATCACATATGAGCGATTGAGAAGAGTCAAAGTCATAGGTTTCAAGCTGAAACAAGGTCGCACGATAAGGAAGGAAGAAAGGGAAAATTTTCCTAAATGCCCTATAGCCTCCCGAAGATAGATATGGATGTCATCATACACGCAAGACTCTACTAGACACTTGCTCATGACTCGTAGAACCTACAAACCTAGTGCTCTGATACCAACTTGTCACAACCCAAAAATCACAGGCCATGATGGGACCTAACTTGACCCGCTAGGTAAGCCAATTAATAAAAGAAACACCCAATTAAACTTATCGAAAATTAAATTAGGATTTATCGAAACTTTTACAAATTACCCAAGATCTAGTAGTACGACTCATGAGCTTCTAAGACTTAGAATATACAAAGTTGGTATGAATAAATACACATCTGCTTGAAAAAAATACATGAACAAATTAATAATGTCTAACACTACCAAGGACAAGTGGCAGCTTCTATACAGAATGCACGAACATCTTCTGAGTCAGCTCCCGACTTCTTCAGCAGCTCCGCTCCAACAGTATTCACAGAGTGTGCAGAAGTGCAGTATCAGTATAACCGACCCCATGTACTGGTAAGTATCTTGACTAACCCCGTCGAAGTAGTGACGAGATTTTTTGTTGAAAGATACTTATTAATGAACACTATAATGTAAACCAGCAATATAACTAAAAGACAGAATTGTAGAATAGAGTACACAATGCGAATGTAACATGAAATAAAAGAGTATTAGGAAGAATCACAGTTTAACAGTTTCCAACATCTCAACTGGCTCTTTCCTTAGAACGAAAGCCACTGAACCATAACAATCACCTCATATACTTTCATAGAGTGATAAAGTACTCAAGACATCAAATCTAACGACACGACAACACCCTTCGTGCATTTATCTCATCCTCACCATATATGCGTAAAACAATACCAACCAAATAATAGAAATACCGACAATAGAAATGACAAGGAAGGGAATATGCAAGCAGTAATGATAAACGAGAATGTACAGAAGAACATCAACAAGAGACTAAGCAAAAAGCACAAAGGTAATGACCACAATTAGGAAAAAGGGATTATAATTTCAATTAACTAGCATGATGGGGGTCTAAGTACAAATATAGCAAGCAAGAAGAAAACACATGATCTTCACAAGTTAACAAGTAAGGACATGAAGAATTAGCATGGTGGAAGGATTACACTAAGGTGTGATAGAATAGACACAACATGAGTATAATTATAAAAGCAAGAAATAGGCATAGCATATGCAAGTTAAGCAAGTAAACGACATGGACAACACAACAACAATTGAGATGAAGGTCAAGTACGAGACAATAACAACACATCACACAAAATATATAATGGCGACAATGACAACTCAAGGTAAAGGCGGGAATGTATATACGGAAAGCAGATATCACATCATAATGCATGTTCCTCATCCTCACCTGCAAGGAAACACCCTTCGTGCCATGACCTCACAATATTATAAGCATAGCAATATAAATGAAATGGCACGACATCACCCATCGTGCTTTACACTCTTTCCTCACATGATAATGTATATGAAATGGCACGGCATCACCCTTCGTGCTTTACACTCTTCCTCACATGATAATGTATATGAAATGGCACGGCATCACCCTTCGTGCTTTATACTCTTCCTCACATGATAATGATATAAAAAATGGCACGACATCACCATTCGTGCTTTACACTCTTCCTCACATGATAATGAATATAAAAAAATGGCACAGCATCACCCTTCATACTTTACACTCTTCCTCACCAAGCATATAAATATCAATAAAATGGCAAGGCAGGAAGTATATATATAATATCGAGGAGAGTGTTCTACGAACATTCCAAACAAAGTTCTCAATCAATGCTTTACATGCCAACAATGTTTCAATGAACCCTCAAGGGCCATATAATTCAAGTACTTTCACATAGCACACAATCTATTAGCAACACGGGTACAGTTACTAACATCTAAAAGAAATCGGTCGTAGCAATGTAGTAGTGATCACGCATAGAGATAACCAAACTAGACACTTCAATGTATTCCCAGAGTTCTATCAAATTAGATCAAGTTATCTTAGTCTAGGTCTTTGTTTCTAACATTTTATACTACGTTCTTAATATCTGTAAATCAAACGAAGCAAGGAAGTTACGTAATTCTACAAAATACAATTACAACGTCATCTACCCCCGAGCATGATAAACCACGACACATGCATATATGCTCGTCACCTCATATATGTATCACCCCCGCATGTACAAACAATGGCAAATAGGAGGAAAATTTTCCTCAACAAAGTTAGGCAAAACACTTACCTCGAACAAGTCAATTACAATGCCGAGCAAGCCAAAAGATGCTCCAAAAATGCCACCACGCGCGTAGTGACCTCCAAACGTCTCAAAACTAGCCAAAAGCAACTCAAATATATCAAATAAAGCCCAAGGAAATAATTTCAAATGATAAAGATCGAATCTAAATCAAATCCCAAATCCGGCAAAAATATCACACCTTGGACCACGCCTCGGAACCCGACAAAACTCATAAAATCCGATAACCCATTCAATTACGAGTCCAACCATACTAGTTTCACTCAATTCCGACTCCAAATCGATGTTCAAAACTCAAAAATTCATATTATGAAACTTTAGGCAAACACCCCCAAATTTCACTTTGAAATCATCAATCAAATCGCAAAACCGAAGATGGACTCATGAAATATAACCAAATTCGAGTAGAGAACACTTACTCCAATTCATATGGTGAAAATCGCATCCAAAATCGTCCAAATCCGAGTTCCCCAACTCAAAAAATGACCGAATGAACAAACCCTTTTTTATATATTTTTCTGCCAGCTATTCTGCCTCGTTTCTCATGTCAAATGATCCCGAAACTCGTTTTTATGCCTCCAATGGATTCCTTGTGAAATACTAACCAAGTTAAGATTTTGAATCACTCAATTTGACCTTATAATGAATGAAATATGTAGGTTTTGATATTTGGAAGTAGTGCAGATTTTTAAATACGTCGTTAGTAGCAATTTCGTAATTAATCTGAAAAATTTGGTAATTTAATTCTAAGTAAAATGACCATAAAATTCTCATACGATGTCCAAATTCAACGACTCTTTTTGCTATGATTCCGTAGTTGCGATACGGATCTAATGATTCAATCAGAATAAAAATGGAAGCCCGTTTGCTTAATATGGTATCATTTATGCTTGAAGAAACGACGTCGAAACATAAAAAAAAAACGAGTGCAATGCAGCCCAAACCTATCTGAAACTCACTTTTGCCCCTCGAGACCACGTCCAAACATACCAACAAGTCCCATAACATAACACAAAGACACTCGAGCCCTCAAAATTCGAGCGAAGTACAGATACTCAAAACGACCTGTCGGGTCGTCACATGCCCAATTTCCATATAAGTATATAAAACATTGGTTAATTGGTGACAATTAGCCATCTTAATAGAAGGATTTAAAACAACACCAATTAAGTAAATCGGAGGAATTGGAAAGAAATATTTTTTGAATTTTGCTTGCATTTGTTCAACAACATCCTTATATATTTTTTTCTTCTTAAATTCAGAGAGTAGAAAAGAAATTTCAGCTATATGTACTAAAACCATTGTAACAATAGGGTAGTATGCTCCAGAAAACTCAACAGTAGCTATATAAAATTTATGTAAAAATTTAACATCATTAATGACCTCCCAAGTAATAGGTGTTAACATACGGTTTCGATCAATACATTGCGCATTAGTAACTTCAGTTATTGGAAATCTATATTTGTAGCAACATTTTAAAAATATGTATGTATAATTTCATCTAGTAACAATTTCGCCTAACATGAATTTGGGTTTAAGGTTATGCTCGGTACACTTATTCTTAAATTCCCTAATTCTAGATTGTTTGTTATTTCCTTGAATAAAACCAACTGCTCTTCTAACATGAGTAATTTTAGTTGAAAATAAATCAAGGCCACTTTTAACAATTAAATTATAAACATGACATGCACACCTAACATGAAAAATTTCTTCAAGTGGTGGTTGCAAATGCAGTTTTAATATTGAAATTGCGGCATTATTGTTAGAAGCATTATAATAAGACATACACAATAATTTTTTGTTAAGATTATAAAATTCAATAACTTTGCAAGTAGTACTACTTATAAACACAACAATATGACTCTGATCTTCATCATATTTAAAAGCGATAATACGTTTTTGCATACAATAATTATCATCTATCCAATGACATGTAATTGTCAAATAATCATTTCTATTAACAACATGGCCAATATCAGAAGTTAGAGAAACTCTACAAGGAATGTGGTCAAACAAATAACGTATGTAAGTTTGATATTGTCCATGAAGTCTAAAGATATCAACTCTACAAGTACTTCTAGGGATACCTTTAAATAAAGGATTATAAATCCTTTGAATATACATAATAAGATATGATGAAGAAGCAAAATAAAAAGGTATACAACCCAAAGCAATCATTTTTGCTAACTCCTCACGATCCTTCATTTTATCATATTTCATAAGTCCTCCAGTAGTAGGGTTTAGAGTTGTTTGATTTCCATCTAAATCAGAGCCTCATTCTATAAGATGCTCAATTCTCCTATGTCTACTAAGTGTCCCAGTCCCCCCTAATTGTTCTCCAGTCTTATGTTTGAAATCATCATTACAAAGTTTGCATCTAACTCTATCATTATTCTCTATGTCTTCAAAAAAAATTCAAAACTTACTTCTTTTTCTTCGATTAGTAGTCAGGGCCACATGTGGTATACTACTAGTACCACGACCACCACCCCTGCTACCAGCTCTCACACTACTAGGTGTAAGTGGTATCTCATCTTCCATTTCTAATTCATTATCTTCTATACCGAAATCTTCTTGTAATTGTTCATAATCTATATTAATATTAAGTGACGTTTCAGAAACATGTGTAGACTCATTTAAATTAATACCAGATGCTGAAGTACTACATCCTTTTCTATTTCCATGATTAGCAACACTTTTACAAACTCTTTTTGCAGCATTAAACATATTGTAAAAATTTAACTACTAGAAAAAATTAAATATGCAAATAAAATAGTAAATAAGAGAAAGAGTTAGAGGGAGTGCACCGAATTCGGCAATAAATTGATCACTTGATGATTACGCAACTCTAATGTTACCACGAAGAAACGTCAATTGTTTAAATTTTGAAGTTCAATTGTTCAAACTTCAAATAATAAATACTACGATAAATTAAATTCAGAAAAAAAGAGCCAAATAGTTGATTGCACTTTAGGTGAAGATTGAAGAATGAGAGAATATGAGAATTGAGATTAAGAAATGAGAGATGAGTGAATAAATGAAGAAGGGGGGGGGGGGAGGGGGAGGGGGGAT
>ML256174.1:9631-20428 GCA_005239495.1 Nicotiana undulata | reverse complement strand
AGGGGGGGGGTGTATTTATAGTTTTACAAAGGGTTAAATTTATAATTACAAAAAGTATTATTTAAAAAAAAAAAGGCCCAAAAAAGGGATACTTGTGCAAATCAGCCGTTAGGCAACAACTCCTTGGCCTAGGTGACTGTTGCCAATGGTAATAAACATTTAAAAAAAAAAAAAAAAACTAGTCGTTAACCGGTCTGGTCCAGGTTAACCAGTTCTACAGTGATTCTGTTGACCGAGTTTGACCGGTCCGGATAACCGTTTGAATATGTGTGAACAGCCCAACCCCCTTAACCCATTAACCCAACCCACCCGGCCCCCTATGTACTGGGCCGGTCCGGGTCCGGTTGAAACCGGTCTGGGGCATTCCGGAAACGGGTTGACCCGACCCGTTTAACACCCTTAGTTATAACTAGTAAATTTTGTGATAATGAAGAAGAGAGTGAGCCCAAGGCAGTTTATAAGAGTGAAATGAAGCCACCCCATAAGGTGATATTTAAATTCATCAACAAGTGTGTGCTGCCATGGCAGGAAAGGAGGCATATTGCTAACTACATGGACTTGTTCTTGATGGAGTGTCTAGATAATGGGAGGCAGATAAACTGGCATGGGTTCATCATTCAACTTTTGGACAGAGTTGTCAATGGCTCCAAAGCCCATGCAATTCCTTATGGCTTCATTCTCACTACTGTACTTGCTAATTACAAGGTGCCACTGAAGAAAGCGGAGATGGCCACAAGCAAAGATCATTTTGGGATCGACACTCTTCTTGCTTGTGATTATGAGATCCATGCCATCCCCAATGAACCTGGTTCATCTAAAAAGACACATGTTAACAGCAAGGTCAGAGCCCTAGTGCAGGAGAGTGGGGCAAAGGATGCTGAGATAGCAAGGCTAAAGACTCGTTTGGCAGAGGTTGAATCTAAGAGGGATGCTCTCAGAGTTGAGCTCACAAAGGAAAGGGAGAAGAACGAGGGAATTCTTCAAGACATGTTGAATCTTCTCCGATCCAAAACCCAAGCCTTAGTTTCCTAGCCTGCCTAAAATTTCAGTGACCCATATTCGGGACTTTTTCTTTTCGTTGCTCTTGTTTTAACTGTTTTTGTTTTATTTTGTGGATTGTGGCAGAACTGTACTTTTTATCAATGAAATTTGCTGCTTTTGTTCTTATTCATTGTCTCTATTTCTTTGATAGTTTGAATTCTTAGTTGATTATTGATGATTGATCCATGAATGCATTTGCAGTTTCCCCAGTGACGATGAGTAATTTTTATAAAATCTGGGACTCACACATCTTTTTACAACTTTTCGATGATGCCAAATGGGGAAAATGACTAACTAACCCTAGTTCTTCATGATAAGTGCTTAATACTCTAATATGAGTCAATGTTGGATTAAGTTGAAACAAGCCTAAGTTAATAAAGGCACAAAGTTTGTCATCATCAAAAGGGGAGAATTTATTGGCCCAAAAAAAGAATAGTTTTGAAGATTGACAAAGGAACTCAGAAATGAACCAGGTCCATCACTGACAGACATAGACACAGGCAGAGTCAAGGCACGTGCGGGAGATAAATGACTTCTGGTAAAATGGAGATATCTCCTGATCGAAAAGAATGCCAAAACGATAAGGAGAAGGACTCCTTATTCAGTAAGAACAATATCTAAGATAAAGAAGGATTTAGGAGTTGAGATTGACTAGAACTCTTCCACCAATGAAGAGTAGAATTAGAACTCTAGTTAATTCTTTATCTACTAATCCTATATATTGTAGATTGTTCTTATTGTACAAGCACACACAAAAAGCTGAAGTTAAGCAAGAATTGAGAGCAAAATAGCAAGGCAATTTTGCAATTAGTTCGTGTGAAATTTGAGCCTGCGAATCTGAAGCTACTTGAACCCGCTAGAAGAACCAGTTCCAACTGTTGTCTTTTAGTCTATTTTGTTTGTAGTAGGTGGTTTTAACTTGTACCTTTTCAGCTTTATCTAGAAGCGTCTGTAATAGGTACTCTGTGTTTTCAAGTTAGAGTTAACTTGAAGTTTGTCGCAAATAGCTAGAGGCTAGTTTGCCACAAGGGATTAGAGGTAATCCTAGGTTTACAAAAGAGTTTTTGTAAATGTTGTTTTGGCTCACAGATTTAGTAAAGAGTTTTAGGAAAATCCTACTGGGAAGTAGGTTGTGGTTTTTTCACCTTTTGAGCCAGGTGTTTTTCACGTAAAAATATATGTGTTCTTTAATTTTTTTACTTATTATTCCGCAACAGTAGTAGTTGAAACACATAGAGGAACCAAATCCTTCTATAATCAGTGCACGCGAAAAATTGGACACCACACAAATCACCCTCCCTCCCTCCCCCTCTTGTGTGGTATTGACGTATAAAATATCAGAAACATTTCACATTGCTGAAATAATTTCTTCGACAGTACCCGCACGACTCAAGTCGTTCGTATATTTTCGCTTACATATAATATTATTACATTATTATTATTATTATTATTATTATTATTATTATTATTATTATTATTATTATTATTATTATTATTTTTCGATTTCATCTCCCTGCCATTAGTACACACAGAATTTCAAGAAGCAGTCCGCAAAAGTAAAAGATGTGAAGACGAAAGACGAAAAGTCGCCAGTTAAATATAATGTGGAACAAACTATAGTAAATCGGGAGGTGTTTGTAAAGTAATGTTGTGCCATACGCAGTGGATGTTAGTCAAAGCTAAGGCTGTATTGTGGGCTAGTTCAGGCCCGTGCTCGGCCTAGGCCCGTCAGCCCATATGGGTTGTGGGCTAAACGGGCCGACCCATTTGGGTTCGGGCCCAGACAGTTCAAAAAGCCCATGTGGGCCGGTCCTTAGTGTTGAGCCCGCGGGCCCGGGACCGGCTTCCATAAGTGGGCCGGTTCAATCGAGCCCAACGACTACTTTTTTTATTTATTAAATTGGCCAACGGTTGGATATTTAAAAAATAGCCGTTGGCCTGCCAAATTAGCCGTTTGGCACTTTCAAAAATAGCCATTTCCCCCAAACTTTGTTTTAACCCCAAAATTTTTATAATTATACTTTTTCCCTATTCTCAACTATAAATACCCCATCATTTTTTTATTTTTCTCACAAAATCATCAGTCTCTCTCTAATTTTCTTCTATATTTGCTTACTTTATTATTGCAATTTGTGAAAAATTATCAAGTTGGTGAATTGAAGTATTCAAGTCTTCAACGATATACAATTTTCAAGAAGTTGTTCGTCAATTCGGTATACTCGTTCCAACTTTAAATTTTTAATATTATAGTTTTGTTTGTTTTAGTTTGTATAATTATAATTAATATGGACTTTTCTTTGAAAAAAATATTTGGTAAAAGTAAGGAAAAATCCAAAATTGGCGAATCTAGTTGCCAAGCTATTACTCCTCCCCCGGCTCCCCGACCCAAACCTGTTACCCGTCCTCCACATGCTATTCTTGATACAGATAACACATTATTTTGATTTAGAGATAGTCAATTTTACCATGATATTGCACCAGGTGAACAATTAAATCATGAATATATGAATACTCTTTATAGTAATCCAACTATTGATGAAAATGATGATGAAAATATAGATTTTGATGAAACGCAATCGGATGATGATACACCTACTAGTCCTGTAGTTGAAGTTAACCCAACTGATAATAATCCAAATGATGCCCCGCCTGACCCTCCTGTTACTACCTTTACTTTTTCTAGACAACCTTCTAAACGGTGCGAAACATCTCTTGTTTGACAATTTTTTATTCAACTAAGAGATAAAAATAAGGCTAAGTGTAAAACTTGTGGAACAAAGTTGGCTCAAAAATTTACTTGAGACCGTAGCGGTACGGGAAGTTTGACTAGATATTTTTGCATTAGAGATAAAATAGTGTCAATTTCAATGGATAATGCTTCTAGTAACACTAATGTTGTATCCTTGCTTACAACTACACTAAATCCTGCATTTAATAATATTTTTCATGTTAGATGTATTTGTCATATTTACCATTTAATCATCGGTGATGGTATGAAAATTTTAAATGTTGAAATTGAAAAGGTTAAAATGGCTCTTAACTGGCCTTTTTATTCAAACCGTAGAGGTAGACTTAGAGAATATTTTTAAAAATGCGATGAATTTGGCCTTAGAGAAAGAAAGGTTCCTAAACCTTGTCCAACTAGATGGAATTACATGTATGAAAGTTTAGTTGTTGCATATGAATACAGAAACCCAATAAACACAACGTTTAATGCTCGTGTTGGTGATGATGATGATGAACACCTTACAAATCAGGATTGGGCTAATGTTAAAATGCTTGTAGAATTTTTAGAAAAATTTTATGTTGCTGCAAATGAATTATTTGGGCAATATTATCATGCTATTTCTAACTATTTAGTTTGTCTTGTAGAACTTGCTGGCTTGTTTAATCAATTTCAGAGGGTGGGGTAATTTATGAACTTGCTATAGATTCTATGAGAAAAAAGTTTAAAAAATATTTTTTCCCCATCCCCCTATTTATGGTGTTGCTGCCTTGTTAAATACGACTATGAAATTAGGAGGTCCTCACTTTTGGTATACAAATATTTATAATGCTTTAGCACTTGAAGATGAGGAATTGTCTACACTTCCGGAGGCCAAAACCTCAATTAAAATAAATGCTCAAACTATTTATAATGCTTATCAACTTGCCTTAGATCATGCTAGACCAAATGTTCCAACTCCTACTTCTTCTAGTTCGCAATCAACTAAAAGAACTGCGGGGCTAAGAGCACTTAGTGCTTGGACGGGGTTCAAGGGTTCTCAAGGTTCCACGACTAGTGATAATTCACAACTAAATGAGCTTGAAGTTTATTTGTAGCAGGGATTTGAAGAAGTGAATCCCGACGGCTCCTTAAATATTTTGGAATGGTGGAAGGAAAAAAAAAACACTTTCCAATTCTTTCAAGGATGGCTCGAGACATTTTAACTATTCAAGCTTCAACAGTGGCATCAGAGTTAAGTCAAGCGAGACTTCAAATCGGTGATCATAGAGCGTTTATGAGGGAGAGCTTGGAAAAATCAGTACTCTTCGGAGATTGGATCCGTTCGGAACGAAGAAACTTTGGACTTGCTGAATCACAACCAGAGATAGACGAAGCTTACGAAGAAATGCTAGCTGAACTTGCGGAGAATGCTGCTTCGCCCGGAAGCGGTGATGAACAAGCTTCTTTTCCGCCACCACCAATGGAATATTCCTCCGAACCTTGAAGGATTTATGAAATTTGTAAGAGGTACAATGTAGACTAATATGTAACTTGTATTTTGGCACATCTGCATTAGTTTTTTTTCCTTTTAATGGTGGTATTAACACCTTGTTGTGCTCATTCCATTGGGGGGAGGAAGACTAAGAAAGATATTGCCATTTTTTGTTAATGTTATAATAATAAAAATTATAACGCATTCCCTTGAATGACTCTTTATAATTTTTTGTGTTTAAATTTGAATTATAAGATTTAAGTCACAATTATATAATATAATTTACAAGAAATTGCCTTTGATAAAATAATATATAGCCCGGCCCACTTAAGCCCGTAGGCCTGGCTCACTTAGCCCGCTACACCCATTAGGCCCGCTTGAGCCCGGGACCAGTTGGGGCCGACCCGTTTGAGCCTGGGACAGTTCCTGAGTAGTTTATCCCCATTCTCTGAGCCTTTCGGATATCTTCCCTTTCTTCAATCTAGTTTATTTAAGCGGGCTATTTTTGGCCCTGCCCACATGGCCCATTTAGGTCCGGCCCCGGCCCGAATTACAGCCTTAGTCAAAGCTGTAAAGATTCCATTCAATCTGTTCCTAGAAATTTTAATGTTTCATACTTGGAACATGCGGCATGCCACCACTTAAAAAATAATCGAGACATGCTACTCGTTTGAACATAATTTTAACTTAATTGAACTAAAAGGTGTTGATGCTGGAATAAGCAATTAAAAACTAAAAGGTGATCAGACTTCGTTTTCACGATATGTTAGATGGTTGGAATTGGACAGACACCCTCACTTCAACCTAGTCTTAGTAGCAACAAGGTTAGCTACTGATCTGTTCCTTTGGGGAAGGGGTCACAATCTTTACAATGTCATCTCAAGAAAAAGAAAAAAACAATAATGATGAAAATGCCATTCTCTAGTTTTTCTATTCTAATTTTTATCTTACCAGTCCATGCTAAAAACAGAAAGAAAAAGAGATAGAGAATAGTTTTATGATTATCAGACTCTGATAACACCATGGTAGGTTTCTAAAAACCGTTTTTAGTATAATGAAATACTACTAATAGATCAATTAAGTGACTATATTTTTTACGTCAGAACTTGTCACATTCTCTTTTTCTCAAACAAGGACTATCACCATGAAATAAAACGAGACGTACGTGATTGAATCGTATATATGTACGTAAAACTAGTACAAATTGTAGCCAATTCCAGTTTCAAAATCGAGTGACAAAAAACAACAACAACAACAGTAATAATAATAATAATAATTTCTTAACACAAGAATACCACCAACAATGCAAGAATTAAGCAGCTAATTAAAATTCCAATTATGCTTGTGAGCCCGACAGGCGACATGGTTGGATGTAAGAAGTCAGAATGTTACTACTCCTACATGACAAGGAAGGGAGTAGTAATATAAAACCGAACAAAACACCCATCCCTCTGCCATAGCCTCCTTCATATCATGATCTGCTCCTCCCCCCTTTTTATTATTCAAGTAAAAGATTCTTACAAATAACTTTATAAGATTGTATTGTCTGTCATCTTCATATATTTTCAATGGATGCTCATCAGTCCAACTCAGACTCTTTTTCATCATCAAATCTAAGAATCATTGTCCAGAAAAACCCTTCAGAAGCCCAACTCTCTGAATTAGGCATCAAATCTTGGCCAAAGTGAGTACATATATTCGTCTCTGTTTCATTAAGTAATTAATTAGCCTAATGAGTTTTGATTTATATATAAACAGATGGGGTTGTTCACCTGGGAAATACCAATTAAAATTTGATGCAGAAGAGACATGTTATTTGTTGAGAGGGAAAGTGAAAGTGTACCCAAAGAACTCTACAGAAACATCAGTGGATCCTGTTATTATTCCCAAAGGACTTAGTGTCCCTTCCTGTTGATAAACACTACAAGTTTGATTCTGCTTCTTCCTCCTAATAAAGTTAATTATAGGAATTTCTATTATTTCATCAAACTACAGCTGAAATAATTTGAACTTGCAGAGATTGTTATCATTTATCGTATTATTTCACCATCTTGGTTTTTTTTCTTTCTTTGGCAATTAATCTTTAATGGGTTATGGGTAGTAAAAGAGAGGAAAAAGCAATTAGTCAATGCATATCCCTTTCAAACTCAACCTCCCATCTCTATTTGTAATCCCACGGTCATTGTAACATGACTCCTTTTCCTAAATAGAAGAGAACTTTAAAATGTTTCTTTGACTGGTCAACTCCTTCATATTTATATCACCTTTTGTCAGCAATGATGATTTTTCCTTGAATTAGGTATATGGTGCAGCTGGTCAATCAAAGTAATATTTAATTGATGGACTTCAATTTGCTACTATGGAATATATTTTTATTGTTTTAAATTGCTGCATGAACATAGCTCTCACCTAGTCATATAATTGTCTGAATTTCAAATCCCACACTGGGTAGTACGTAGAAAGACTATTTCCGAACCCTCGGCAGTCGGCTCAATAAAGTAAAATCATAGCAGTTATGACAATGAACTTCAGAAAGTGAAATAGTAAGAATTGCCAGGAAAAAATAAAACCAAAGCAAAGGAAATATCAAGTAATAATATCGATCTAAACAATGGAACATGAGGATAACACTAGTACTGCAGCTATGGAAGGAAGTACAGATTTGGAAAGGAAAATAGTAGTACTACTCGCGTTGATTGAGAATACTTTAAAGAAAAGGGGATGCAGTTTCGCCACTTCATCCTCAAATAAAACTACAATTTACAAACTTCAACTGAGATACAAGGAGTCAAAATTTCCCCAGCATTTCATAGGCTAAGCAACGTCTTCATACTCTTCATTATAAAAGTGAAACTTATTAGCATCCAAATACAAGGAGTCAAAATTCTTCTCACTACCTACCCTATTGGAAGGGATAGGGGAAAATATCAACCGTCGCAATTTACAGGGGATCGCCACGCCAAAATTTGGAAAAGTATCGAGTGGAAAACTATCAGATTTACATGGCAAACGAAAATCTCAACTGAGAAAAAAATCCCATTTACATACAACAGCTTACTCATTACTCTCTACTTTGAACGTTAGGCCCCCATATGCGAATAGTTTGATCATCACTCGCTGAAGCTAACATATGAGGCCTTTTAGGATTCCAGCTCACACAGTTCACAGTCATTGTATGGCCACACATGATCTCAATAGGCTTTGAACCTCGACAATTCCATATATACACCTGTTAAAACTCAAACGTCATTTCCTTGCATCCATATACAAAATGAAGAAATTGGCTCTACCAAATAGGGGAATTCACACGCATGAAAAAGTAATATGCTGAATCATACATAGATATTATGTAGCTACTTCGCAAACAGTGAAAAGTGCTCGCCTTTGCTGCAAAAAATGCAGTCTAGGACTTGGACCAACATATGAAATGAGACTATTAAGCTTAAAGAAAAAGTCTTCAACAAATCATTCAAATTGAAGTTTGAAATTCTGGAATTTTATGCTTATTTTAGTATTATTTTTTTCTTTTTCTTCTTTTGGTGGTGGGGATTAAAGAACAAGCATACCTTTGAATCTTCACTACCACTGGCGATGAAAGTGCTATCCATTCCTCCGAAACAGGAGCGTATCACGTACTTACGTTGTCTGTGGCCTTTATATTTCATGGGGCTAAGCCACTTGCCTGCAACATCCCACATATGAATCTCTTGACTATTAAGGTTTACTATGAAGAAATTACCATCCCCTGATAATGAAAGGGATGTGATTGGATGCTCCTCTGGAATCACACGTTCAGCACCTGTCCCCACATTCAATATTCGGATATCTTTGTCAGAAAATATGGTGATAAGTTTTTCTCCATCAGGTGTAATAGCAAGATCTAAAACCTTCGGCATCCGCAGCCCTCTCCACGATTTGATCTCCTTACCCTCACAGTCCCACATGTATATGCCTTTTTCAGGGTCCGAACTGCCACAGACGAATCGCTCAGAATCAGGAAACCAAGCACATGAGCTGACAATGAAACCATCACCGCCATATGTGTGCTTGCATGTACCTGTTTCCACGTCCCAGAGCTTGAGCAATTCCATGTTCCCGCAGGTTAGCAACATTGTATCATCAGGGCTCCACGCTACAAAAGAAACTGGCTTTTTGTGGCTCTGCAGCACATGTCTCTGGGTTAGGCTCCCATCATCCAGTACCTGAAAGTAATTATCAACCCAACTCAGGAAATAATGGTCAATCAAATTCTTGTAGCCTTGAGATATAAGCTAATAGTTAGTGCTGTACACAATTGATTAACCCTCATCCCAGAAACATGATGATGCCCCGTGAACTCAAAGCATTTTTAAAAGCAAAAGTTCCAAAAAAGGTCCATCAGTTTGAAATTAAAAATATAAAAAATCTATGAATTTAGTACAATAAAATACAACTAACTTCAACGCTGATATTAATCCAACTACAAAAAAGTTGATGGTTCAAAGAAGCGACGGATTCTCTTTGAATCATTTTGTGCTATACTATTTGAAGCGCAAACTTCTCTAAAGCGCATGGCTTTACCCATGAAGTGATAACCCCTTGTTCGCATTGTTTCATCACTTTAAGCGACAAAGCGATGGCTTTTAAAAGCACTGCTTGTAAGTTTATAGGTTTTACAAAGATGAGTGTCGCACAGGCCACCTTCAATTCAAATAGCAAGTAATCGGAATCTAAGAGAGACCATTCATGGTTTACAACAACATATCTTGACCAAGCCAAATGTACACAATCACCAAGGATACTTATAAACCAAATGCTAAGTTACTGTCAGAAATATCAAAACTAGATGTCATGTCTCCCAAAATCTGTTCGGATCAGTCACGTGACTGCGACCTTCCATCTTAAACTAGGGAATACGTCTGACAATGTTACAAAGTATATGCACTAAGAAAAGGTTGAGAAGTCTACTTATTCCTGATGAGGAAGGTCTTCACGGAATCTAAAATAATTTAGCCTGGATCGATGTCTTTCCAATGTCTTTGGGGTCCATCCCTTTACAAAGCACATGACGGTCAACATTCTTTGACCCATTTGTATTGGCTGCTAAATTTGTCCTTAACAATTTCCATTAAGTTAACCCAGTCAACCAATTTATGGTAGACGGACTGTATAGGGTAACCATCCAGTGCCTAGGATTGTTATATGGCACAAAAGGAATGTAATCGTACATAAATCAAAATCTAGCTTCATAGTGCTGGTAATGCTTGACCACTTTAAGATTGATCCTAAGACTTACCTCTGCCTTTCCACTGGCCACATATGACTGCTGTCAAGCTTTACTTGGAAACTAGAATACAACGGGAACACTTAGCTCTAACACCTCAAAATTTCAGGACAACAGATTGATAGCCCCTATTTAGGTAATTTCAGAGCACGACGTTGCTGGAAAAGTTGCACTTTATTGCTAGACAAAATGCTAATTCTGCAGCTTAGTTGTCGCAATTCAAGATACACCTATACGATGCAATCCCCCCCCCCCCCCCCCCCCCCACACCACCCCACACAAACCCCGAAATAA
>ML256172.1:27575-79356 GCA_005239495.1 Nicotiana undulata | reverse complement strand
TATGATGAAGCGTGAAGTGTACTACTTGTCTGTCTTTAGTTGATCACCACACTACCATGCTATATAAAACAGTGCTAGGAGGATAATGAATCCGAGAGTATGAATGTATATGCTAAAGGCTATGTAAAGAAGTTGTATTCTTATTGCTGAAATCTTCTGTGATTTGCCTTCGTTGATATGAGATGTGATTTCTTGGAAGGATCGGGTTGCGCGCCGCAACAGGGGAGATAAGGGTGAGACGTGAGAAGTGATACGGGTGTGATTGTGATTGTCAGGTGGGATCGGGTTGCACGCCACAACAGTTGTCAGGTGGGATCGGGTTGCACACCACAACAGAAACACAACAAATGATTGTGATTGTCAGGTGGGATCAGGTTGCACGCCGCAATAGAAGAAATAAGGGTGAAATGTGAGAATGGACAAGGGTGGAATTGAGATTGTGATTATGATGAAGTGAAAAGTGTGGAACTTCCATTTTGTATCTTTCTATGTCTTGTGCGGTGATCGTGTGACTCTCTGTCTGTCTCTTTTCTGTGCATTATTGAGTTTACTTAGAGTAAAGTTTGTTCATACATACAAGTACAATTCAAATGTACTGACGTCCCTTTGCCAGGGGCGCTACATTCTTGTGATGATTGTAGGTGGTTCTATAGCAGGTACTCTAGTCCACCGACAGTAGTGCCTCCTCTACGTCCTATCAGCTGATTTGGTGAGCCCTTCTCCTCTCATGGCCCAGTGTGGTTCATGCCACCTTTTCTTCCGGATTTTCATTTTGGTATTTGTGTAAGGTATAGCCGGAGCCTTGTTACCGGCAAGTATTATATATAACTCCTACGTATTCTTAGAGTCTCCGTAGACAGGAAGTGTGGGTTATGTACCTATGTATTTTGGGCAGTATGACTTGTAGACCACGTAAAGTAAAACTGTGTGTTACGTGTATTTTGTAAGTATTGTACTACATGTTGGTAATGGCAGAATTCTATGGTTTAATTTCAAATTGTAAGAATGCGTCTTAATTGTAGCTGAATAATGTACATCAGAAATTTCGGGGTAATACGTGGGAAGAAAAAAGAAATCCAGGTCCACTTGACTGGGGCTACCCGGTCGAGTGTCGGTCGTGTCCCTTGGTTTTGGGGGTGACAAACGGTCACATGATATCAAATGAAAATGAAATATCATGGTCTAATAACTCAACATCAGAAGAATACCATAAAATGTCTAAGAATAAAGTCAAAATATTACTACAACCAACTCAAAAATCTGGTGTCAACAAGTACACGAGCAATACTGAATAACAAGGTACGAAATAAATCTTCTAATACAATTGTCTGAACATAAGAAACTGTAAAAATAATGATAATGTCACAACCCAAACCGATGGTCCGCGACAGGCACCCGGTACCTTACTCAACCGAGAACCAACGTAATGTATCTTTCTTATTATATCATCATATACACGTGACATACGAGCCTAATAGGCCAACATACTCATTTATAAACTCAAAACATAGGCCGACAAGGCCGTACAATCTTTCACGTACACGACATATGTCTACAAGCCTCTAAGAGTACATAAATGTCATAAAGGTCGGGACAGAGTCTCGCCATACCAAACATTACACGTCTAAATCATACTAACCAAACAAGCAACTCCGAAGCAAATGGAGTGCACCAACATCTTCCGCTGAGCTGATAGCCTACTTGGAGTGCTCTCGACCTGTCTATCGGAACCTGCGGGCATGAAACGCAACGTCCCCAGGAAAAAGGGACGTCAGTACGAATAATGTACCGAGTATGTAAAGCGCATAAATAAATACATAAGAGACATAGATGACATATAGAGTACATGACTCAACCTGTATGTCTGGATAATTCTGTAAATAATAAATCACTTTTAGCATCATGCATATGCGTATGAATGTCATGTCGTGCATAGCTATATATTTCATAACATCATCAGCCTCTGAGGGCATCCCATCATTTCATATCGGCCACTGTGGGCAAAATCATCATCGTATACCAGCTGATCAGGTGGTGGTGCGTATATAACGCCATAACCTGTCCCATATCCCATATACACATATCTACATATATATATACGCGTATATAACGCCATAACCTGTCCCATATCCCATATACACATATCTACATATATATATACGCGTATATAACGCCATAACCTGTCCCATATCCCATATACACATATCTACATATATATATACGCGTATATAACGCCATAACCTGTCCCATATCCCATATACACATATCTACATATATATATACGCGTATATAACGCCATAACCTGTCCCATATCCCATATACACATATCTACATATATATATACGCGTATATAACGCCATATGGTCATGGGTCAATGCACATGTATGAAATGCATGAAAAGTACATAATAATCTTAATATTCATTCCGGATAAACTTTTCCAACTGCGTATTATTCTGAGACCCATGAACAGAAAATAATAATAATTCTCATGGGGAATCAAGAATATAGACACCCCTACTATTTCTATGAATAGAGTAATTTATAGAAACTGTGTATTTGCTCGTTTCTTCAGTATAATTTGGACCATGCCAAAAGAAAGAAGGGATAACCTTAACATACCTGGAGTAGGAAAAAATCTGTATAATATTCTTGGAGATTGCATCGTACTCTTTGTAACCGCAAAATTTTACGTTGCTACTATTCTAAGAATTTCCGTTGGAAACCTTCATGAATTGAATTTATAACCCCAAAATCGGATTGAATTTGTTCTTGAAGTCTTAAACGAAATCAAGTTTCTGTTCTCTAAAGTCTTGAATTAGAAAATATGTTGTATGTTTTTGCTTTAGGATTTGACGTTCTGATTCTCTTTTTGTCCAAATAAAGGATGTAACAAGACTAATAAGTCTTGTTATGCTAAATTCAAATTTACCTAAGGTTGCCACCTAGGCATAAATGACTAAGAGTCATTCTTAGCTTTGTGCCACGTTTTTGGGATGAAATTAATTAATTTTTATCCACCTATTAGTTAACTGGGTAATGTTTCATTACTCGGTAGTTAACAATTACCCGCATAATTAAAAATTGCCTTACATTACTTAAAATTCTACTTATTTTTAATACACTTTATATATTCCACTATCATGGTCACATGGTACCTTGTATGGTACTAGTCCGTAAATATCAGGTATTAACGCTCGACTCGTATTTTTAACCCCACAAGCCAAACATGGATAAAAATTCATTTTCTTTGACTTGTTTCCCTTTTCACCTTCACGAATTTATTCATCACTTGTGGAATAGCATAATCCTTATAATATCCAAATAATCTTTCACTTGGACTGATGTCAATTACCTTATGACAAATCCAACGTACAATACTATAGGTTGTAACATCGCCGTAATATATTATTGTAAAGGGTAACATCATCTTAATATATTACTGCAGAGTATAACATCGACGTAATACTGCGGGGCGTGACAGATAAGCGGAAGAGAACTTCTAGGAATGCGAACGGTATGACAACTACCTCATAGTCTCCCAAATAACTAGCACAACTCAAGCCTGAAAATCACCTCGACAGGATATACGTGGATCTACACACGAAGTGCAGAGTGTAGTATGAGCATAACCGACCAAATGTACTCAATATGTAACTATATTAACCTTGGGTTGAAAGTAGTGACGAGCTCAGAACAACAATCCAATACAAATACCAATAACCAATAACAGTTCAGAATATAAACAATAAATTGTAGAAATAGTAGCTCAATGATATCAAGTACATATCGTTCTAATTTTAGAAATTTGGGCATGTTTTCAAGTATGTTAATTTTAAACCCAATACAAATAAAGTTAATCAATTACCAGTTAGCATGAGAAAGTACATCTTTATACCTACATGTCAAGTATACACGTAAACCAACAGTATCACAGCGGATCCATCAATAGTATTTACTCTTAGCACTATACGGGTTTTTGGTATACCTCTGATCATCAAGCACATTTAAGAAACATTGTGCTTGTCAGACTCCGGAGGGGAGATTCTTGCCCAATCGCTAATCATAATCATCTAGCCCAATATCGAGGCATGGTGCACACATAGCCCCAAACTGATAAGACTTAGCCCAATGTTGGCCTGGCGTACGCATCAACTCAAAAATCAGTACCAAACTGGCTCTAAGGCTCAAACTCAGTCATTTACCATTCAAGTATAAGATAACCACATTTCAAATACTCGTACTAATAGATTTTCCCTTAAGCTATATCAACAACATGTGAGAAATCAAATAAGAAGTAATGAGACATAGATATCATACATGGACATGATATCATGACTGAGAACATGTGTACAAATAAGGTATACAACTTAGAACAACAAGAGTAGCCCTATAAAGTCTCAACAATTAGCACATGGCCTAGACATGATGTCTAACATAATTCAGTTCAAATAATCAATCAAGTAGAGGGAACACGGGGATAACATGATATGATAGCAAAACAAGCCCGATAATAGCTTAAAGGCCTCCCTAAACCATAAACAAATCGGTGCATGCACACACGCATGTCACCAAGTGCGTACATCACCCTTATATTTTTCATATAACATAGTCCTTAGGGTTGAATACCCTCAAATCCAAGTTTAGATGTGTTATTTACCTCAAAATGCGCAAATAACAACTCCAACAAGACCTTCCCATGTATGTTGGCCTCCAAACGACTCGAATGTAGTCGCAAAAAAACTCAATATCAACAAATAATGCCGCATGAAACAACTTAAAAGAATAAAGTTCCAATCTTTTTAAAAAATCAAAAAGTCAACCCCAGTCTTGTGCCTCGGAACTAAAATTTAAAATTTCGTACACTTATTCTATTGCCATTCCAACCATACCAAGATCATCAAATTCTGACCTTAAATCGAATTTAAAACCTCTGTTTTTCATTTTTGAAAAGTTTCCTCAAAATCTCCCATTTCATCACTTTGATTCACTATTTAAATGCTATAAACGAAGTTTGATTCCAGGGATATTAACAAATCCAAGTCAAAAATACTTACCCCAATCCAAGATATGAAAATCCCCTCTGAAATTGCCCAAAACCGAGCTCTACAACTCAAAGTATGAAAATAATACTCTAACCCTCGATTTGGGTTTTAACATTCTGTTGCCCAGTTGTTCTTCTTCGCGATCGCGAAAAGTCCCTCGCGATCGCAAAGAACAAAAGTTTAATGCCCTCCAAAATGGTCTACGCAAATGTGGAAACAATGTCGCGAACGCGATGCTAAACCAGCCAGACCCCTTGCGAACGCGGGCCAAACTATGCAATCGCATAGGCTTAAAGCCTCACTTTCCAGTTGACCACTCCATTACGCGAACACGTGAACCACTCTACGATCGGGTTGACCTGAGACCCTAAGGCTTCATGAATGCATGCCTAATATCACAAATGCGGTGAATAAATTCCACCAGCCACCAAACAACCCTTCGCGATCGCGATCCTCCCTTCGCGATCGGTTTTGAGGAAACTAGATGCCTACTTTTCAGCAGTCCACCAAAGTCCAAAATGAAGTCGAACTTGATCCGAATCACACCCGAGGCCTATGGGATCCCGTACGAACATACCAACATCTTAAAACATGATACAAACTTAGTTGAAGCCTCAATTCACATAACAACATTGCAAATCATGAATCGCACCCCAATTCAAGCCTAATGAACTATTGAACTTCCAACTTCTAAAACTAATGCCGAAACATAGCAAACCAACTCCGATGATGTCAAATTTTGCACACAAGTCGTAAATGACACCACATACATGTTCCAACTCCTGGAACTGAAATTCGAGCCTGGTATCAACAAAGTCAACTCTCGGTCAAACTTCTCAACCTTCCAAATCTTCAACTTTTCAATTTTCGCCAATTCAAGCCAACGACCTGCGGACCTCCAAATCAATATATGGACTAACTCATAAGTCCAAAATCACCATATGAAGCTATCGTAAGTCGTCCACTCAAAAGTCGAACTCTAGTCTACTCTTTCAACTTAAGCATTCAACATTGGGACTAAGTATCCCAATTCATTCCGAAATCTCTCCAAAACCAATCCAACCGACCCGGTAAGTCAGATAACAATAATTAAGCATAGAAGAAGCGATAAATAAGGTAACATGGCTACAATATATAAAATTACCGGTCGGGTCATTACAACACCTGTGAATTTGAGAGTCTCTCATCTCAACCTCATAATATGGAAACATCCGTTGTTGATTGTTTACGAATCTCAACAGCTAGAACATCTTCATTGCCTGCCTGTTTAGGCATCTGACAAGATTGAAGATCTTCAGTTGTTGTTTGGTTACCAAGCTCACATGTTAATTTATAAGCCTCCGAATCACTCATTGCAAGCAATTTACCACAACTTCAACATCAACAAAATACATCAAACTGTCACAAAGAAAAACATAAAAAAAATAATAGAACTATAGAGTAATTACCAGAAGTCCCTTCCTTGATCCCTTCGGAATTCACATCTTCATTATTGCCATCATTTTCCTTGAAATCACATGCATACTCTCGGGAGCCAGAAATTGAAACTTCTTTAAAATTCTTATTACCTAACAGGTAAAAGAAATTGTAACTAACATGAAATAATCAGTATGTTGAAACCAGAAAACAAATTAGTGTACCTTCTTTGGCTTTGTTTTCATCGACCGCATCCTGATTAGTACCACCATCTTTATCTTTTTCGACATCTCTGTTGTGTTTGTGCTATATCAGAAATTTAAAAAGTCTTATTAACTTTAGAACTACCAAAACATAAAGAAACAATACAACAAGAAATACTGATATACCTCTTAATCGCTTTTCTTAATTGAATCAATGGCATCGAAACGTCCATAAAAGTTTCGGCAAGATAATTCTTTAAAACCACTATTTCATCCTTATATTCCTACTTTAATAACAATACCTCTTTCTTCAAGTCCTCTTGTCCATCTACCAAAATCTTAAACTGAACACCGCAGTCATTACCTACGGGCAAGGCATTTTTAACATTGAACTGTTTTTTCTTTCAGTTGGGTGGTCGATAGAGGCATTCCCTGAACTATGACATTTGTCATGAATAATCTCTACCACCTCCTTATCCAAGTCATTTACATCTTTGGTTTACATTTTTCCTGTTTGAGGTGGAAGATCTGTCACGACCGATTTACCCTCCGAAAGTATCGTGACGGTATATATTCTCTACAACTAGGTAAACCTAAATTTGCGGATAAAATTTAATTAAAATGCGATAAAATAAAGACAGGAAAGGAAAAGTCTAAATAAGCATAACAACGCCGCTCGGCATGTACAAATATACCCCAAGATCCGGATTGTCACAATATAGTCACAAGCTTCTATACTACTATAGTTCTAAACAAAACCGGAAAGTACATAATAAATATCTCTATAAGATAGAAGGAAAGGTGACTCGGAGGATTCAGCGGACGCGGCAAATTTACCTTACGGTCTCCTGGTAACAGCTGCAACGATTAGCCACACGAAGGATAACTCGTACTTGTATCTGCACACAAAAAACATGTGCAGGAAAGGGCATGAGTACACCACATTTGGTACCTAGTAAGTGCCAAGCCTAACCCCAGTCAAGTAGTGACGAGGTTAGGTTAAGGCTCTACTGAATTTTTCTAAATAATTCAATTTAAAACAGTACGAAAGATAGATAATTCTACAGTAAATAGTTAAGGAGAATAATCTAAAATATAATGGTAAAGAGAGCCCTCGGCTCAGCACAAAGTATCACAAAGTGGAATCTCCCGGGATACCGTCTCATAGTTCCAAATGATCATGCAGTACAGGGGATCTCCCAGAATACATCTGTAGTCCCCAAAATAATAATACAGTACAGGGGATCTCCCAGAATACGTCTGTAGTCCCCAAAATAAATATGCAGTGCTGGAGGATCTCCCAGAATACGTCTGTAGTCCCTAAAATAAATATGCGATGTTATGTGAATAACAAAAAATCATCAATTTAAACAGTTCATCTAATCACAGGTAGGAAAGCAGGGAAAAACTAACTAAACATGGCTCACAGAGTGTCAAATAGGCAATTTAATATGTAAACAAATATGCATGCTTCCCTAATCTAAGATAAACAATTTAACACATTGAAGCAACGTAATAGAAGAAAAATAATTTATAAATTTTCGAAGGAAAAATGGGATTTTTACAAGAATGGCCCGTGTACGTACTCGTCACCTAACGTACACGGCACCCACACAACAATTTATGTCGAAAACAACCTAGGGGAAGTCCCCAACACAGATTTAGGCAAGCCACTTACCTCGACTGCTCAACTCAACTCGAAATCACGTTCTTTCCATGAGTACTCGACTCCAAATGGCCCAAATCTATTCAATTCAATTGCATAATGTAAATATAACTTTAAGAAATTAATCTAACTACTTAATTCGAAGCTAATACGCGAAATAGAAAAATCAGCCAAAAAGTCCCCTTGGCCCACGTCTCGGAATCAAGTGAAAGTTACCAATTTAGAACACCCATTGACTCACGAATACACTCGAACAAGAATCATCAAAATCCGACGTCGGAATCCCATTAAATTCTCGAATTTTCAATTAGGGAACTTTTCTCCCATTTTTCTATTTTTTTTTTCACTCAATTTCCTTAATTAGATTAAAGAACTTACTATTGATTGATGAAATACAAGTGAAATAGGATTAGGAATCGTTACCTACTGATCTCCTCTTCAAAATCCACCCAAAATCGCCTAGTCCCGAGCTCCAAATCGTTTTTAGAATTTATGAAATTCAAACCCTCGAATTTGCTATTTATGACCAGCGATTTCCGTTTCTGCGGTCAAATTGGCCGCAATTGCGGTCCCGCACCTGCGGAAAAGGCATCGCAGGTGCGAAAAATTATTTAAAAGCCTGGGTCCGCACCTGCGACCCCTGGGCCGCTTCTACGGCTCAACTTCTATGGAAACTCAGCCGCATTTGCGAGCCTAACCGGCCTTGGCCACTTCCGCATCTGCGCACTGCCTTACCGCACCTGCGTGTCCGCTCCTGCGGCTCCCCTTCCGCAGGTGCGAAACACCAGAACCAGCAAACTTCAGCTTTTTTGCTTAAGTCTAAAATCTTCTCGTTGAGCATCTGAAACACACCTGAGGCCCCCGGGACCTCAACCAAACCTACCCACCAGTCATATAACATCATCCGGATTTAGTCGAGCCTTCAAACCACATTACATAACACAAAAACAAGAATTATACATGAATTCAAGCCTAAGAACTTAACATTTTTTCAAAACCCACATACGATGCCGAAACACATCAAAACTAATCCGAATGACCCCAAATTTGGCACACAAGTCACAAATGACACTACGGACCTACGACCACTTCCGATATTCCATTCCAAGCCCGATATCAAAATTTCACCTATCGGCCGAAATCGCCGAAAAAATCTAACTTTCACCAATTCAAGCCTAAATCTACTACGGACCTCGAAAACACATTCCGGACGCGTTCCTAACCACGAAATCACTCAACGGAGCTAACGGAGTCGACGGAATTCTATTCCGGATCCGCCTTCACACAGTTCCAACTCCGGTCCGATTTCTAAAGCTTAAACTCATATAGGGACTATGTGTCCCAAAACTCTCCGAGTTCCACAACTAATCATTCCGGCAAGTCCCAAAAGCAGAAACAAAGGCGGAAAAAATAGTTATTAAGGGACCGGGACGCTAACTCTCAAAACAATCGATCGGATCGTTATAGGATCAACGAGGTCATTATCTGCCACTCTATTGTCCAAGTCAACTGCAACCTTCCCCTGCCTTATCACCTTCCTTGTGCCCTGCCATTTTGAGCTCTCGGGTGGATGATCAACAAAGTCATCATCTGAACTAGGATGTTTCTGATCAATATTTTCTGTTGTGTCATTCTCCATTTTGTCAAGATACATATTCCTTAAATTCAACTACATAAACAAACATCTAATAAGTTAATTAAAAAAAAGTATTTACTGATGGTATACTTACATATGAAAAGGTCACAGTTATACCGGTGACTTGGTATAATAGAAATACAAATGAGTACATCACATGATATACCGCTATTAATTGAAACAAATATCTAATAACTTAGGGTGTGTTTGGTACAACGGAAAATGTTTTCCGTGGAAAATGTTTTCCAAGAAAATGTTTTCTTGGAAAATAAGTAGTAATCTTATTCTTTTTCCGATGTTTGGTACGCAAATTAAGGAAAATATTTTCTCAAGAGTATTCATAAATAATTTTGATACAATAAACATGAAGCCATAAACTTTCGAACCAACAACTTTCCGAACCCAAAAATTTCATAAACTTCTTAACCACAAAACTTTTGAAACCGCGAAATTTTGAACCCGTAAATTTTATAATTACTAAACCCGTAAACTTCGAAACACATAAATCTCCGAACTCATAACTTTGGAACTTGTAAAATTTTGAACCCGTAAACCGAAAAGATGAAAAAGTAAAACTGAAAATATATTAAACAAAATATTTTTCCCGGGGGGAGGGGGGTGGGGTGGAGTGGGGGTCCAGAGAAAAAACAGAAAATTAAAAATTACAAAAAAAAAGTAAAAAAAAAAATCTTGTGCGGGAGTGGGGGAGGAGGGGGGGGGGCCTGGAGGGAAGGGTGTGGGGGTGCAGAAAAAAACAGAAATTTAAAAACTATAAAAAAAAACTATAAAAAAAAAATTGTGCGGGATTAGGGTGGGAGTAGGGAGGGGTGCAGGAAAAGAAACAGAATTTTAAAATAAAAAAATAAAAATAAAAATAAATATTTTTTGCGGGGGTGGGGATGGGGTGGGTGAGGGTAAGGAATAGGGTGGGGAAGGTTGAGAATGAGTTTTGGAAAATGTTTTCCCTCCTCCTGAAATAGGGAAAATATTTTCCTCCAATTGGAGGAAAATGAATTAATGAAGAAAATATTTTCCTAAACATTTAAGGCAACCAAACATAAGAAAATTGGAAAACATTTTCCGGAAAATGTTTTCCTTCATACCAAACACAACCTTAGTTAAATAAATAAATAAAAGTATTTACTGTTGATATACTATATTATACATAAGAAAAAGTCACAGTTATACTAGTGACTTGGTATACCTGAAATATAAATGAGTATATCATATGATATACTCATTTATATGTCTGATAAGAAAAATTCATAGTTATACTAGTGACTTGGTATACCAGAAATACAAAGGAGTATATCACATGATATACCACTATTAACTAAACAAACATGTAATAACTTAATTTAAGAAAAGGAAGTATTTATTGATGGTATACTATTTTACCTAAGAAAAAGCCATAATTATACTAGTGACCTGTTATACCAGAAATAGAAATGAGTACATCAAATGATATACCACTATTAACTGAAAATACATGGGGAAACAAGAAAGTAATTAACCTTGTCAGAAGGAAAATCATACACTTTCTAATGTAATTCCTTGAACGTTAGCTGCCTTGTGACCTTACATCTAAGAATTTGGTGAAGATTTATTCCCACACTGAACATCATCATTATGCACATTTCCACAACATTCATAGAACCATATCTGAATAGCCAAAGAAAACCTATAAATCCAATAATACCGTCGTCGCCTATCTAAAATGCCAGACATTGATTCCAAGGTAGCCTTGTATACAGCTCTTCCCCATGGATACTATTATAATCACCTTCCTGAACCAAGTCAAAGTAACCCCTATCAACCAATTTAGTGTTCTTTATGGAAAAGAGGAAGGAGTTTGTCACAAATAGCACTACCAACCTCACAACATGTTCATCAAACTCAAATGTTTTAAACAATCTAAAAGTTATTTCTAAGCAAGTGAAGGGTAATCCACAAAGTACTTTTCAATCAAATGGTTCTTCTTTCCATTAGGACGAGTAGGAAGCCATACATCACCCTTACATTTTAATCCAGCCATACAAGCAAACTCAAATAAACCAAAATGTAGCTTAACTCATTGACAACAAACATCATTGACCTCCATCGTCAATAAAGAATATATCAACTGCGATTGCATTTCTATTCTAGGCAAATCCAACAAATACCCAAATCAAGTTAACTAAAAAATCCTAACTTGTTTCGTTGATGATAGTTTCTGTGAGTCCACCAAACTGTAGAGAGACCTGGTCCTATACCAGTTCCCTCAGAGAAATACACTACGAAAGCAAGTAAAAGAGACACAGGATTTTTACGTGGAAAAATCCCACTCAAGGGGACAAAAACCACGACCTACACTTGTAGGATTTCAACTTCACTAACTTGTAATCTAAACTATTACAAGTCACTTTGTAATGACACTCTTACAAAGACTTTAACACACTAACTTGTTATACCCATTACAAGCCACTTTGTCACTCACTAGTTACAAGGACTTTTCACTTATGACTATACTAGTCACAACACAAACACATAAGGTTTATGGTTGAGAGATTCCTAACACGGTGCTTCTACAAAAGCAAATAGGATACAATGAAAATAAAATGCAAGATTACAACTCAACTAAGGACACTAACGACACAAGATGAAACTGGTCCGTCTTAGTGGAGTTGTCTTCTTGCTCTTGACACACTTGAGTCTTCAATGCTAGAGCCCTCTTCAATGCTTGAGAGAATGATTTTAGTTAATGCTCAAGTGAATATCTTGTTTGTCTCCAAGCAAGATATTATAACCCTAGGACATCCCAAGGAGGATGCCCATACCTAGATAGTACACTCTTCAACCAATGGGAAGTGACTGATGCACTGTTACTGCACTGTAGCATGTACAATTACAGACAGTCACTTTTCTATCACAGCTTTTACAACTATAGAGTTGACTTGTACTTTCGTCTGTGAGACTGTCAATGGATCAAGTCTCTCAGCTGTTCCTTATGAGTTCAACATTACACTGTCCAGAATTTCTTGAGTTAAAGCTGACTGGTTGTGCTGGTTATATATCAGGTCCTTTATCTGGTTCTTCACATAAAAGTTTGTAAGATCATCAAAACAGAATACAACCCATCAATTTCCCCCTTTTTGATGATGACAAACTTTTATAATTTATGAGCAGTTATATACACTTGCATAACCAGATACATAACAGACGAGAGACCAGATTCCCTAGTAGTTCCCCTTGTCTGTGTGCTTCTCCCTTAATCCCTGCCATCAATCCCAATTATCTCCTTTAACTTCCCCCTTTTGAAATCATAAAAAGGCACAAACAGTTAGAAAGCACAAAGAAGTCCAATAGAGCTAACTCATGCCCCTTATGTGCACACAACCTGATAGAGAACAGAATAAAAAGGCAGAATGCCATTAAGGAGAACATAAAAAGACTGAGTTTCATTCATTAAAAGATTTAAAACATAGAGAAGTCTTTGCTTGGGAAAGCAAAGAACTTCACTTGGGCTGTTCAGGCGGGAGCAATCAAGTGTTATCCACATACCAATCACCAAAAAAAACAACAAAAGATAAAATTTGTTAGCCACATCATCATCATAGACAGGCTAGAGAAGATAGAAGCCTAGGGGGCACTAGAGGAGGAAGGCTTGGAGGAGGAGGCAGTGAGAGTACGGAGAACCAGGTCCATGCGGGCATTGGCAGAGGACTGTTCCTCGAGCAGTTTCTACTTCAAGTTCTCAACCTGTTGCCGGAGCTCAAGGTTCTCCTTTGTCAAGCGGGAAACTTCTTCATTGGAGGAGATATCAGAACCAGGTTCCCCATCAGCTTGACTAGATTGAGCCTCCAAAATGGCTATCTGAGCCTTAAGCCTCTTGATCACACCATTAGCAGCATTCATCGCATTGATCAGCTGAGATATGGTGGAAGTGTTTCCCCAGCCTTCTCAAAACACTCATATTCTTCAAGGGTTGTCTTTGAAAAGGTTTTCTTGCGTGTCCCTACTCGGGGATTCTTAACTGGCACGATGTAAAACTTAAACACCCGAGTAAGTAGAAAACCATAGGGGATCCCGTGATTCCCATCCTTGACATTTACAACCTTCTCCATATGGTTAATCATGAGAGCAGGTAGGTTGATTGGTTTGAACTGGTCAAGGGATTCAATCAGGATCAGATCAGCCCTAGAAGCAATGGAGCGCCTCTCAACACGGGGAAGAAGGACCTTATTCACCAGTTCAAAAAGAAGTTGGTAGAGAGGCAGCATGGCCTTCTTATGAACTCGTTCCCCCTGCTGGACCGTCCCCGGCTTAACGATAGCTCTCCTAAAATTTTCCTCACAAGCATACTTTGCAGGATCCATTGAAGACAGCCCCCTAGATGGAACATTGAGAATTTTTCCCAGAGCGGCATCATCAAACACAAAGGTAGATTCTTTGTTTTTTCACCTCTAAGTATGGCCTTCTTGATCCCTTGACTTTGCTTACCTTGAATACTAATTTCGGTGATTTGAATATATTATATAGGATATCCATGGATTATGGTGATAAAAGTTGGATGAATCTCCTGAGATGGACGGATGAGTATATCCGTGGAGTGAATGATTTTCTTGATAAGGCATTTGAACGAGCCGCCCAAGGAAATGAAATATTATGCCCTTGCAAAAAGTGCATGAATCGCTATTGGTATTATAGAAATGTGGTGGAGGATCATTTGGTTGTTCATGGATTTGTTGATGGTTATACCAAATGGGTTTTCCACGGGGAAGGATTTTCTTCGAGAAATACACCTCATCCAAGCAATGATGATGAAGGTTCTACCATGCGTGACGATATTGATGGACTACTTCATGATACATTTAGAAATATAGAGGGTCAGGCAGGGGATGAAGAAGGAATTGGGGAAAGACTATCTGAAGATGCAAAGAAATTTTTCAAATTGCTGGAGGAAGGAAAACAAGAGTTATATCCGGGGTGTGAAAATTTTAGCAAACTGGGTTTCACTATTCGATTGTACTTGCTTAAATCCTTGCATGGGTTGAGTAACGTGGCTTTCTCTGATTTGTTAGAGTTGATAAAAGAGGCATTTCCCTTTGCTCATGTACCAGAATCTTTCAATAAGGCTAAAAGCATGACAAAAGATTTGGTCTTAATTATGAAAAAATACATGCATGCCCTAATGATTGCATGTTATTTTGGAATGAAAATGTGAATGCCGATAATTGCTCTTTTTTGTGGTTCTTCAAGATGGAAGAGTGTCGGTCCTTTAATTAAAGCAAGCTCTAAAATCCCTGTTAAGGTTTTAAGGTACTTTCCTTTAAAGCGTAGGCTTCAGAGGATATTCATGTGTCTTGAAACAGCTGCTGCAATGAGATGGCTTGCTAATGAACGACCCAATGATGGGAATATAAGACATCCTTCTGATGGGGAAGCTTGGAAGGATTTTGATTCTTTGCACCCAGACTTCTCTAGAGATCCTCGGAATGTTAGATTGGGTCTTTCAAGTGATGGTTTCAACCCGTTTCAGACCATGAGCATTTCCCATAGCACGTGGCATGTTATGTTAATGAACTATAATTTATCACCGTGGATTTGCATGAATCCAGAGTACATAATGTTGTCTATAATCATTCCAGGTCCATCATCTCCAGGAAATAATATAGATGTGTACCTACAACCATTAGTTGAAGAATTGAAGGAACTATGAGAAACAGGGATAGACACATTTGATGCTGAAACAAACCAAACTTTCTGAATGCGTGCTGCCTTAATGTGGACAGTTAGCGACTTTCCAGCATTAGCAATGCTTTCAGGATGGAGCACTAAGGGTAGATTGGCATGCCCCACTAGCAATTATGACACTTGTTCTCAATATTTAAAACATAGTCATAAGATGTGTTACTTGGGCCATCGAAGATGTTTGCCTCGTGATCATCCAATCAGACGAGATAAGAAGTCTTTTGATGGTAAGTAAGAGCATAGACCTGCACCAGTTCCATTTTCGGGTGAACAAGTGTTTGAAGAGCTGCTTGAATTCAACAATATCTTTGGAAAGAGCACTAAAAAAAGGCCTCGGAGTGATAAGGGTCCGTGGAAAAAGAGATCCATCTTTTTTGAATTGTCATATTGGGTGCATAACAAATTGAGGCACAATCTTGATGTGATGCACATCTAGAAAAACATATGTGATAGTTTGCTTGGGACTTTATTAGAAATAGATGGAAAATCAAAGGATCATGAAAAATCTTGCTATGACTTACAAGAAATGGGGATACGAAAGGAGCTACAACCAAGAACAAATAATGATGGAACTATAAGTTTGGCTAAATCTTGTTTCTACATGCAACCAAAATAGAAAAGTTTATTTTGTACTATCATGAAAAATACAAAATTACCAAAAGGGTGTGCTTTGAATATTTCAGAACGCGTGCATGTGAAGGAGATAAAAATATCAGGGTACAAGAGTCATGACGCTCATTTTATAATGTATTACTTGCTTCAGGTTGTTGTTAGAAAATTGTTGCCCAAGAATGTTTCATTGACCTTGATGGAAATTTATTTAGAGCTATATGTATTAAGGTCATAAGGCGAAGAGATCTTGAAACAATGCAGTCTGAAATTGTTGAAATAACATGCGAGCTTGAAAAGATTTTCCATCCAACATATTTTGACATAATGCCACATTTGCCTATTCATTTGGTAGATGAAATTAAGCTTGGGGGTCCGGCTCATCTCCATTGGATGTATCCCATTGAGAGGAAACTATGTAAGTACAAGGCATTTGTACGTAATCGATCTAGTCCAGAAGTGTCAATAACAGAGGGGTTTTTGGCCGATGAGTGCTTGACCTTTTGTTCGAGATATCTACATGATGGCGTGAAGACAAAATTTAGTAGGTACCAAACTGTGGATGATGAGTGCTCTCAAAATTTGTCACCTATATTCCCTAGTATAGGCCATCCAATTGGAAGTAAGAAAAATAATACTTTTCTCATGGATTCACAGTTATGCTTTGAGGCACATCGATATGCTCTGTTCAATACTGGAGATGAACAAATGGAAAATTTTATCGAGTAAGATAAATTATATTAAAATATTTATTTATATTTTAAATAAGTTTTTCTTTATTATATGCTTAAACTTAAAATGTTCTTTATTGCAGGGAACATAAGAATTTAATTGTTAATCATAGTAGATAAAATGCATGGGTAAGAGCGAGGGATCATAGTCGGGAATTCAACAATTGGTTTAAAGAGAAAGTTAAAAATATTGTATTGCCCGATTATTTAAGATGGCTGGCCAAAGGACCTTATATGGTAGCCAAAAGATATACGTGATATTTTATTAATGGATACCGATTTCATACCAAAGAACGGGATTCCCGAGGCAAGACTCAAAATAGTGGAGTGACTTTATCAGCAACAACAAATAGTTTTGCTAGTGCTAGGGACCAAAATCCCATCGACGGCGAGGTTATCTATTATGGAGCAATTCGGGATATCATTGAAATTGATTATTGGGGTTGTTTTAGTGTTGTACTGTTTAGATGTGATTGGTTTCGTAATAAACTAGATGATTATGGGTTAACTCGGGTGTACTTCAATAGATTATGAGGTACAGATGACCCTTTTGTGTTAGCATCACAAGTTTATCAAGTTTTTTATGCGGAGGATCCAATTGAGAAAGATGTTTATTATGCAAGGAGTAAAGTACCTGTTGATTTGTATGATCTAGAGGAAGAGAATTGTCCCAATATTGGAGACACATTTTGGCGGGAATCTAATAATGACATTTGGTTCCTCATCTAGATTACTTTATGTAGACATTAGATGGTCAAGAGAAGATGTACCCGTTGATATCATTGATATTCCATCTCATACACAAAATTCACATGATACAATTGTGGAAACATCGGAAGAGGAGGATGGGGTGGATGATACTGATTGGGACTGGATGGAAGCAGATGATTAAATAAGAAAATTCTGAAATTCTTTTAAGTATATTCTTTTTTGAGTGAGTGATAATGCTTTATATTTTGAATACTCATTTTATGATTATTTTTTGTTATATCCTTTAGAAAATTGTTCTGACATGCTTCAATTTTGCAGGATACTGAATTAATTATGAAAGATTTGGGATCCTTTTGTTCGGTTGTTGAAGTCCGTCCCTTCTCCAACGCCCTTTGTTCCTTCCCGAGAAGCTTAGTTTTCAAAGTGGTAATTGATTCAATTCACATATTTTATTTTAAAATTTTGTACTTTAGGCTTGCTGAAAACAGATGATTGCATAAGTAATATGGTGTTTGTTATGACAGAGTCTTCTACTTGCCACACTATGATGTTTAACAACCATGAGCTGTCCAGAAAATGGGAAATGACTTTGAATTTTCCTTCCAAACTTGTGTTTTCTATTCTGATAGATGCCTGGCTCCCTGAATCCCACAGACTCACCCTCCATTCTCCTGTATATCCAATCCTATATTGCCCAATGGATGGTTAATCATTATTTCAATTTACAAATGAATGCCAGCAAAAACTTGTAATTTACAATACTTATGTTTTCCTTAAACTTGTCTTTGCGACTTAATGTCAACGGTTGATAGCTAAAACAAGATGTACATATCCTGATTGAAGAATGAGATTTGGATCTTTTTTTGTACTTAAATAGACAGCTATAACATATGGATATTGGGGAGTGCAGCTCTTCTAAATATAGATGTTTTCCGGTTGTATATTAAGAATTGAAATATTTCACTTTTGTCCTCTAATTCACTTCTTACACACTGCCATATGTATAGGTATAAGGAGAGCAACTTCTTCATTCTAGTTCTTCGTAGATCTGGTGAACAAAGCTCAATCACTCTGATGTTCCTAAGATTTTCTAAGATCTGGTGAATCAGAAGTGTCTAGACTCCGCATTTACTTGTTCATAATCAGAGGTAATTTCAGTTTTATTGTCCGGCAAAATAACCCTTGTGTATTACTGCTAACCTGAGAGGAACCATTGTACAAGTTAATAAGAAACACATTTCTCATCAAATTATTTAAATCTAATGCATGATAAAAGAATCCAACTTCCTGTGCATTTTTCCTTGTAAGAGAACGAAACTTACTTGACCATTAAAAGAATCAGTTGTTCTGATTCCAATAGAAGGTAGTAACAAATTTTGTGTTAGCCTCAGCTTTTGCTAACCTATATTGTGTTTGCTTTTCAGAGAATATTCATGAATCTAGAAGGGTGCTCAAGCAAAAATAAGAAAATATCCAACCGCATTGTAGCATGATCACTTGCATCTTTGCAAAATCAAAGGGTTTCGTCGTTGACAACAAAAAGAACCTTCTAAGCTACAAGGTCAAATGCAAATAAAGAACGACAATCAGAAGGTGGATTACCTTTATCTTTGCGAAACCAAAAGGTTTCGTCATTGACAACAAAAACAGTTTTGAAAGCTATAAGGTCAAATGCAAATGAAGAACGACAATCCGAAGGTGGAACTCAATTGCAAGAACAAGTGCAGCAAGTGCCACAGAATTGCACCTCTTCAGCAACACAAGAAGTACATGAACAAGTGCAACAAGTGAATATGGATTCCATCACTCCACCGTCACAAAAAGTACATGAACGATCTGATGATACTACCAACTATGAAGGAATTGAACAATTTGAGGAACAAGGCAAGTATATATAAATTTAAATCATAAACTTAACTAAAAATAGTAATGAATGATTATCTTTGCTTTGAACTATTGCAGGCCCCTCCTCGCAAAAAAGAAAAAGAGGCCGGACTCAAATGCCAAAGGTTCATGGTAGAAAGGAGCGTAAAATAATCATTCTAAATGAGTATAATCAACCTGTTGGTCCTACTAAAGAGGTTGTAAAAGAGTTGGGTAGCTTCCTCGGCACATTGGGAATGAGTGAAACGTTTTGTCCTCTTAATGTATTTAATTGGAGGAAGTTAAACACAAAAGATGATATGTGGAAATACATCAAGGTATGAAGTTACCAATATTCAATAAACATGGATGATATTTCTTATTTTTACACTAACCCAATAAAACTAAATTTGTAGAAAAAATATGACATTCCTGACGAGGCGAAAACATGGGGTTTTGAATCAATATGTACTGCTTGGAGAAAGTATAAGAATCAATTGAAGAGAAAACACTTTGAAACCTATGAGAATGATGAGCTTCGAATGGAGAATAGGCCTGTAGATGTTCCGGAATCTCACTTTAAGGAGCTTCTTAACTACTGGAACTCTGATCCTCACAAGGTAATTACATTCATTCTTGTTTCATTAAGGTTTTTCGAAATAAGTTGCTATTTGGTAATACAATCAAACAGTCTAATCCAACCAGATTGTAAACACTTTTCATTTCAATGATAATCCTTGATCAACCTGGATCTTATGGGATGACTTTTGATGGCAATGAGCCCTTGAGGAAATATAAAAGGCAAAGTCAACCAACTACATCTTTAGTATTTTTTCGAAACAAGTTGCTATTTGGTTGACTCGTTTATTTGCAGAAAATGTCCGAAACCAATACAATGAATCGAAATAAGTTGAAGTGTCCGCACACTACTAGCAGAACACCTTTTGCTCTAATTCGCGAGGTTTGATGTTTCTCTTTCTTCTTTTTGTTTTTCTTTTTTAATTAAGAACTTGCTAACTTTACATGGAAAGATTCTTATACTAGTTTTCATGTAACTAGGCAAAAAAGAAGGAAATGTATGATACTTCGGATACTCTATCAAGTAAGGATATCTTTGTGGCTACAAGAAAAAGAAAACTTGACCGAGTATACAAAAGCTCATATGACAATACGATGAGTAAAATTGTAAGAAATTTCTAATTTTATGTTTTTCACGATTATTTATTTGTTCTTAATTAATCATTCAATTTTATTTACTTAAACTCTTTTCTCTATGGTTTGTAGGCTGAAATGGAGAGACTATAATCAACTCAAAAAACTCAAGATGGCAGTCATTCAGTTGACGCTTTTGCATCAGTCATGGGACCTGAACATCCAGGTCGCGTGAGATTGTATGGACGAGGGGTTACCAAGACTGTCTTAAAAGGAAAAATAGGGAATCTTAGATCTTCTTCTGATGCTGCTGATGAGAGGATGCAAAAGAAAATGGAGGAAATGGAAGAGAGGATGCAACAAAGAATGTTGGAAAAGTTGAACGAACAAAAGGATGCTATGGAACAACATATTACAATGAACGTCGTCACACGACTTCAGAGTCTGAACCCAGAATTGTGACTTGATGTTGACATGATAAGGTTCGTAGAAGCTTCCTCTGCACAACAAGTTGCTGTTCAACTAAACAATCGACCATCTTCCGGTAGTAACAATCAAGGTCAGTACTTACTAAATATTATACATCTTCTTCTATTTCTTCTTGTCCTCTTTCCTTGTACTTCTTCTTCTACCACTTTCTTATACCACTTTCAAGAATGCCATTCTGAATGGTGTTCAGATTATGAAAATGGTTAATTATGTGGCTTCAAAATCAGGTTCTAAGAAGAGAAATGTTTGGGTTGTAGTGAGTTATGTTCTTGGAAGTTTTATTTTGTTGAGTGTGGTGATACTTGCTAAATGATCCTAATTTTGATGCAGAGGCACAACTGTTAATCCAGCTTGTTAATTTCCAAAAGTTTTTCATGATAGATTCCAGGTTGATATTTTGTTATGCCGAGTAGAAATTTCAATATGTGACCAAATCGATGAGTCCGGATGTAGTGATTGTTTGATCTTAAACATTGCACGGGTTTGATTTCTCATTTTTAGCCTTATCAAAATAATAAATGAATAATGAATCACGCAATCTGTTTATACTAGGTTCTAGTATCTTTATTTGCTTTATGGCATTGTATGTTCTTCAGGTACATAGTATAACACCTATAGGCTATAGTTAAGCTAATGATAGTTGCACTATGTTACAACGCGTGAGTTCATGCTTACACCTGTGAAGTTCTAGCTGATCTCTGTAGATATTTTGTTGCTGTTAGCTGATAGCCTATCAAACTGATGCTGTTTTTTTGTGTTGGGGCTTTTGATCTCCATGTCATTCCTGAATCCAGTCCATTTCTCCATGATTGTGTTTCTTGTATGTCCTAATTGCTGTAACTGATGAAGTGTTTTTCCTATTACATCGAAATGTATCCAAATTTCCATTTGGTAACTGCTGCCTTGATCCTAAGTACCTGTGCATTCTGTGTATTCTGTAGAATTGTGCATAATGTGTGTCATGTGTATTGTCCATCATTGCTGGATTCTTGACTGTTGTTAAGGCTATTAGAAGTTGAGCATGATGCTCAAAATCTATCATAGTATCACAATTGCCCAACAAACTACTATATGTTGTTATGAACCAGTTTAAAGCTTACATTTGTATTTTTTGCCACAAAACTCAGCTGCCCAATTCTTTTATGCATTCTGGACAGCTTACATTTGTTATTATGCTGTTATGTATGCTCGCCTGACTTCCTGTAAGAGCCCATGAATCATCTCCACCATAGACTTCTCGAACAGACGTAGAATATTTACAGTAGAACCTATCTTCAGGTCTGGGCAGCATACAAAACCTCCTCGATCATATGCTTTTGCCTACTCTTAATTTCCTTCCTTAGGGTTGAGTGCATTGCACTAATACCACCAAATGGAAGGTCATAAAAGAGTAAGGCAAAGAGGCATATTCTGTACCTGCAAAACAGAAACGAACGTTAGTGAAAAAAGGTCTCATCATGCTCTCCTCCACAAGGATTTGAGCATGATGATCAGATGTGATTCCTTCTGTACATTGCTTCTCCTTGTTGTTGTCCTCCTCTTCCCTTCCTACTTTGTTGCAACTCTGACTCTCAAGTATGGACATTGGGATTTATCACTATTCACGATTCTCCTACCTTCTAAGTGTGATGTATTTGTTTTTCTTTCAAGCTATGGCTTAGTTTATCTTGAAGAGTAATGACTTTATTTATCCTCTTTTGTAGGTGGAGTAAATCAAGAAATCAAGAAGATGATGAAAGTGAAGAACTAGACCTTACTTGAGATGAATTTTAAATTGCTATAGATGAATGTTCTATAGGAATCTTTTGTTATCAACCTTTTTGAAACTAATTACTCTCTTGAAATGTATTAAACTTATGCATTTGGGGTAGAACATTTGCTTTATGGATACTATTTTTTTGATGGATAATTTATATTATTAAAAGTTTCATTTTATGATTTATTTAAATTTTAGTGTTATTATAATTTATTTTATATATATAAATATTTATTTATTGCAGGGGCTATATTTTTGTTTCAACTGAACTATTGCCATAGCCTACCAGAACCGTTGCCATAGGACACAAAATGGCGTTCCATTATACAATGCAAACCGTTGCGATAGGTCATATACACTGTTCCCAAAGAAAAATAAAACCGTTGTGATAGGTCATATAAAACCGTTCCATAATGACATATAACTGTTCCCACAGAAAATAAAACCATTGCAATAGGGGTAAAGGAACCGTTGTTACATCCATAAATAACCGTAACAATAGCTTACAAAAGTGTTGCATTAGATAATATGGTAATGGTTAAGAATCGTTCCATATACACTATAGAAACGGTTTTAAACCGTTCCATTTGGAAAATATAACTGTTCCAACAGAGAAAGAGAATACTGTTGCGATAGATGCATCTATAACCACGAAGATGCAAACCGTTGCAAGAACCGTTCCCGTAGACCTATTGCCACGAGAGCTGATGGCACGGTCTATAAATCGTTCCCATATCTATATGGCAACGATTAAGCAGTCTATGGGAACGGTGTTACAACCGTTACCGTAGGTCAATTTTTCAGTAGTGTTAACCAAGCTTTGCTTTCATTCTTTTGATTTCTTTGTTAGCGAGACCAGTGTGATTTGCTTGAGTTTCCTGAAAGATTTGACTGCTTAGTAGACGAATAAATAATTTTTTTTATTGACATAAAAGCAGAAGAAAAGTAACAAATTTTATGTCTGGTACTCTGTGCTAATTATGAAAAAGATAATACCATTAACTCATGAAAAAGTTAACACTAGACTTTAGAGTCTCACTTGGAATTCAATTGGAATTGGAGATGACAACTGAGAAATACCATGGAGTTATATTGACATATTAGAGAAATTTTCAAGCAGTCATATGGTACATTGAAGATGAAAGATAAAAAAATTGAAGGGATAACAAGGAAAGAAACTTTAAGATGTCTTCTTCAGAGTTTATAATTTGTAAAAGAAAATTCCTATGTTTGACATCTTCATTTTTGCATTTGACAATGCCATTATTTGTGTCATTAGCCATGTAGTATTTATTCCTTTTTCAAGCATCCAAGTGAATATTTTAAAATCACTGGTATGGACGTAAGATTGTTAGTTGGAAGTTGGAACCGTAATTTCTCATTACAAGCTAATGTGCTTGTCCACCGAGATTTTTAGATTTCGGATTTGGGAGGCTACAATTACTTAAAATATGGCAGAAACTTTAAGACATGAAATATTTGCCATCGTAGTTTATGTTACTCATATTCACATCTAAAATTATTTGTTGAAATATTCCAAAACAAGGAAATCGCGATCAAGCTAAGTATTTGATATATCAGAAGAATTGTTATTGTTCGAACACTACTTTGTTGCGGTGAGCTTCACATTGATGAGAGTTTTTATTTATTTATTTTGGTTTTCATGTATAATTATTTACTCAAAACTTCTGCTTTAGTTGTATTGATTTTATTTTACAAATTGTTTACTCCATTATTGAGCATACACGTGCAACGCACGTATAGAGAAGCTAGTTTTTAAAACACCGAGAGCATTTTGATCATTAAATCTTTAAATGGAGCTCTGAGTGTCATTTTCTCCTTATTTTTACATAGATTTCCTTTTTAACACTTTGATAAAATTAGTTTTCCCTTTTCCCTTATTATATATTAGTTTCTAGCTAGTTTCAAATTTATCCTCAAGTTCTTTTGCTTTACATATGGAATGCAAAATTAACCTTCTAAAACAAAAAAGAGAAAAGGCCAAACAAGGAAAAACACAGCGCAAAAATAACTTCTTACTATATATACTCTGAAATATTGAAAAGAAATCTCTGTTGTTTAACATTTTTTGCTTACTTCGTGTCCTTTCACTTTGCTTTTCTTATTTTTGTGAGGTAAAAAAAAAAAAATTACTACGGCCTACTGGTACAATAAATTTCAATCTGTTATTATATCCTATTGTTATCCTTTTTTTTTTCTTTCAAATACTATTTGCAGCTACTGGATTCACCTCCTCCACTGCGATTTTCCCTGACGATTCTGTACCATCATGTATCTCTATCACAACAGAAGCACCACTATTGACGTTGTCAGCCTCTAACACAGGAATCAGAAGCTGCGGTCGAGGCGGTGGTTTCTCCAATGTCTTGGCCGAAATAGAATCGTTCTTCTTTTTCTTTTCCTCCTTGTGGAAACGTGCTTTAATTGAAAGCTCTTCAACAGCCTCTGAGATTTTGTCGACGCATTTGGTGACGTCAATGAGTATTGACACGACTGACATTGCTCCGATGACATCAATAGTGTCTGCTTCTTCGAACAAGAAGAAGGTTTTAAACGTAAAAAGTGCCTCTTTGAGATCAGCAATGGCAGTTCTTGCGTTATACGAGTGGGATTCCGTTGTAATTGTAGAAAGTTTCGTCACAATTTTGACGGAGAATGCCAGCTCTTTTAAGGCTTTGCTAGATTCCCTTATCATTCTTTTGCATGCTTTTTCTGTTCTTCTATTCAACTCAATTGGTGCCTGGAAAATCAAGCACGTCTGAGAATTTGAAATTCCATATAGCTTCTGGCTTAACAAATGCTATAAAATCACCTAAAATTTTGATGGGAAAGAAAAAGGAAGAAATGATAATTGAGTAAGTTTTATCGGCTACTATTTTTGGCGGCTAAAATATATATTTTTTCTATTTAAATTTGGCTATTATTTATTAAACTTAAAATAAAATATAAAAGAGTATGAAATAAGAAAATAATACTGGGAAGTTGTGTTTTGCCGTTACTATGACTTTTGTGTGACTTAGTCAAATTTTTATGATTTTTGTGAGAGAAAACATAATTACATGACTTTGGTAGAAAAAAAAAATAGTTTTATGATCATTTGTAAAATTTATTCTTATACAATGACAACAACATAATGCTTCAGTATCACTTCACCATGATGATTTGGATGATATATAGCCATTTTTCGGCTACGTAAATTCTCACTTCACCATTTAAACTCAAATTATGTCATCCTCACACCTCAGTTCAATTTTATATGGATGATACTTGGCTGAATTATAGAGAATTGTTTTTGTAAATTTGAGATTTATATTATATTCGTAATGTTTGAAGAGAATAATTGAAAAATGATGCCAAGCATTTTGTGACTCCCAAATACTGCTGTACTAGCTCAGACAATATTAGGGTTTTATTATTATTATTATTAAAAAGTCTAAACTTGTAATGTTTATTACAATTCATTTCAGATGATATTGCATACAGAAAAAGGTCTTCACAATTATTACCATTGAGGTATGCAGTTTACGGTCTAACAATGCAAGCACTTTTCATGTTTATCTTGCCACATATATATACCTGAGACTTGGATTTTAAGTGGCCACTAAGAGATTGAAGATGGCCAGCACATTCTCTAGCAATGCCGCCAATCTTCAAGTATTGTTTCCATGGATGATTAAACCTGAATGATCCGTGTGCAGGCTCCCACCATGCAATGTTTGCCTGAAACATTTTTTTTGTTTGTATTATTTTTATTAGCTACGTACAGTGATAAAGAAGGCAAGAAAATGTGTTCTCTTCCTTACTGTATTCCTCCTTAATGCTGGGACGGATCCAGAATTTTAAATTAATGGGCTTCCACAACGATCTCAAGTTAATATACAATAACTTATGAGTTTAAAATATAATATTTAATAAATTAATTAATATATATGCAAGGTATGAACAAAAGTTATTGAGTTCCGGTGAACCCGGTCATCATGCTCTGGATTCGTTTCTGCCCGAATGTTTTTCTTATCAAGACAATATAAATCAATGAACTAAGAAATATCAAAGTTGAATGTGCTATATAAATCCTCACTATCATAAAATGTTTTGTTTATGCATATTTCAATACTCAATACTTAAGTACTGTTATTTAACGCTAGGTGTTCTCTAATACACCCTTGTGGTTATATTTCTAATATACTAGTAAGAACTGGTCTTCTAGTTGGTAGTATCACTTATTACAATTTGTTAACTTCCATTATTTTCTTTCTTTGGTTAGATTTGCTCTGGACTCCTAGCTATTACATTTTGAGATTACTTTTTTTCGTGTAATTTTAGGTCTATCTCTTTATCTTTTAACTCCTTCAATCATCATAATTTTAGGTCTAAAAATCGGTTCCGAAGGCCTACGTATCACGTGGACAAAACATCTCAAGCAACATTAATCTCTTTTGTGCTATTGGCCTATTAATAAATATGATGATTATTTATGATCTTTATCTGAATTTGTATAACTGTATATTCATCTTAATATTCACGTGTACGCGACACTCATCACGTGGCTATCTAAAACCCAACACTCACTGATCTCTATGGATAATATGACACAAATTCTTTAATTTTCTTTTACCTTCTATATTCTTTTTTATTTTTTATTCTCTCTTGAAAGTAATTATTGTTTCAGATACTCTTCAGAGCGGTGAAAAACTAATGAGTTTCTCACCGCAACAACTGACTTAATATTCCGCCAGTAAAGAAGGAAAATTCAAACTTGTGAGAAAAATGCTCTTTTTAGTCATTCTAAAGAAATCCACAACTAAAATACAGATTAAGAGCATTGAATGGAAGTTGAATTATGAAATAGTCTAGTCTAGCTATACATATATCTAGTGTATTACTGAATTAACAAGAAGGGAGATTTGTGATCTCTTATACGCACCAAAGATTCCTCAGTGGCCTTAGAACCAAGAACACTTTTAAAGGCTTCAAAAAAACCCTTTTCGTTGTCCTTGTAGCCCTCGCCACTTGCTTCAGCCTTTGAAACGTCAAAATACTCACTTCCAAATCCTTCAAAAAAGTTCTTTTTTGTTTCAGTTTGTTGCTTCACATAAATTCTTAATAATGGAGTGACAAAGGTTAAACCGTACTTCCTCCATTTCAATTTATATAATATAGTATGACATAATGTGAAGTTGAAAAAACATATTTAAGAGTTTTTTTTTACATGCAGTAGAGAGAATATAATGTCACATAAATAAAAAGGAGGGAGCATAAAAGAAATCAAGATATCCACGGACCTTCTAAGAAGCTCGCAAGATTTTCAAGGTTGGTAGTAACAAGGTTATGAAGATCTTCCCCAGCCCAGACTGGACAAATAAGCAAGGATATGATCACGACGGTTGCAACACTGACCATAATGGTGGATATCCGCTGCTTATCCAAATCCAAGTACTTGTCACCGGAGACTGTGACCAAACTGAAGGTTGCCACAAAGAGCATGCATCCATAGTCATACCTCATTTGCATATGTGGGTAAAACCTTGTAAATGTACCTAGAGCACCTGCATGAAGCAAACGATCGAGTCTTTAATATACCCAGAGGCGGATCCATCCTTACGATACCATTTGAATCTATTACTTTCCGTGCAGAGCATAAAATTTACGGATAAAACCCACTATTATTGTAATAAACAAATATTTGATCCCATAACTTTTATATTAGGATGAATTCATGCGAAGAAATTATGATCCCACTATTATTGTTCGGTGAAGCAATTATGATTTCAATATGAAAAAGGACTTCTAGGTTAACTAGCTATATATCTTCATGAAAAAATTTTAAAACTGAGAAAACATTGAAGATTTTTTTTATTTTGTACATTTTGTTTAGAGAAACAGAGTGTATTGAGCTTCCATTTCATACCTAGAATGAAGACAAAAATCCCAAGAACTATAGGTTCCCCTTCTTTTCCACAAAGCTCAGCTAAATATTTGGCTCCAATACCTAATGTGCCACCTAGGGCCGTAGCAAAAGCTATGTTTATGCACTTAGACATAGTTGCACCTGAAAAAATAAAAATAATTAATATGAAAAGTGTAAAAACGAATAACAAGATCATCAAATCAGAAGAAAAATGAGAATGGAATGAGATCACAAAAATTACCAGCAGTGTACTCAAAAGCAACCATCACAGTCAGACAAGCCATTATTGCTGATTGTTCAAAGCTATGATAGAGCGGCCAGGAATAGTAGAATAACAATACTAAAGTGAGAGCTAGTCCCACCTTAGCTGCATGCCAAATTTTCCTTGGATCATCTTTCCCAATCTGTTTTGTGTTCTTAGCAATGTTCCAAGCTTTGTCCTCCAACATCCTGGGAAATCCTTTGAGCTGGCTCCACCGCCGGGTGAAGGCACCAGCTTGTTCTTTGCTTTTGGTGTCAGTCATGCTTGTGGAGTCAATCTCCATGGAAATAGGGAAATGGCTTGATTTGTATGAAGAGGTATTGGAAAGCAAGAAGAGCCAAAAGAAGGTGATGGGTATAAAATTCACAATGGAAGAAGCTCAACCAGCTCAATTTATAGTTAGCAAGAAAGTTAGGGTTGACTTTCTTTATTATCATTTACAAATGAGTATCTACCTTGTCGTCGATATTTCTTGAGAAGGACAAGTCTTTGTTTCCCTCTTTTATTGTAACAACTCACAGATTGCTAGCGATTGAACTTAAAAGGGGGTGCATTGTTAAATTGCTTTACGTAAGATTCACTTCGGATAGCCTAGGAAAGTTAGGAGCCATATATGGACGAGATTTCCAGGTTGTATTGACCCAACCAGTTGTTTTGAGATCAAAGATCCTATTTCCCTATTTGAGACTCTTGTAAGTTCATATGATGTTTTATAACTTGCGGGGACGAGTGTTGTAACGGCTCGGCCAATCATTTTGAGCTTTAGCATTTTGTTTAGTGGTTTTGAGACATTGAGTAACTTCATATAATGTATTATGACTTGCGTATATGGTTATTTTTTATGTTCGCAAGGTTCGGAATTGATTTGATAGATTGATCCTCAATTTGGAAGCTTCAAGTTGGAAGAGTTGACCAAGACTTGACTCTTGAGCAAACGACCTCGGAATTGAGATTAGATTTTTTCAATAGGTCCGTAGGGTGATTTTGAACTTGGGCATAGGTTCAAATTTTAATTTGGTTGTTCCTTGAAGATTTTAGCTCAATTAATGGAAAGATGACAATTTGAAGAATTAGAAGGTTCATAAGTTTGTGGGGGAGTTGACTTTGAGGCTATCGGGCTCGGATTGTTGTTCTGGTGAAAAGGTTTGTTTCGTTATTTGGGACTTGTGCGCAAAGTTTGGTTGGATTCCGCATTGGTTAGGCTTGAATCAGGTGTTTGGTTTGAAATTGGAAGCTGATGAACTTAAGAGATTGATCTTAGTCGACGATTCTTGGATTTGATATAATTTGGGGTGTGTCGATAAGTTTGGATAATGTGATTGGACTTGTTGGCATGATCTCACGGGGTCCTCAGGTGCTCGGGTGAGTTCCGGGGTGGTTTCAAATCATTTTGAACCACTTTGAGATGGTTGATGCTCAAGTGTTTCGATGTCCTTCACGTTCGCGGCCAAAGTGACACATTTGCACAGAGTAATTTGGTGATTGGGGGTTTAGTGCATTGCCTTCGCGACTAGAAAGTCGCATTCACGAAGGTTGTTTTGGGTTCCCGGTGATTTGTTGATCGTGTTGGCGATGCAGGAGTCGCATTCGTAGAGCGTTGTTTAATTTGTCACGCGGACTTTTGGCTATGGTGTCCGCATGGTGGGCCCTGCATTAGTGAAGGCCCGGGTGGTGTGAAAACTTTCGCGTTCGTGTGGGAGTCTTCACGTTCGCGAAGCACAACTTGAGCTGGGGGCAGATTGACCTTCGCGACCGCGAGGGTACTATCGCAATCACATATGGTATAGCTCGGCAATGCATACAACTTGTTATTTTGGGGGCTTTGAGCTCATTTTATCACATTTTTAGATTGGGAGCTCGGATTGAGTCAATTGCTTTAGGCAATTTTCACCCACTTGGATTGGGTAAGTGTTCTTGACTCGAATTCAATTATTATCCATGATTCTATCTTTGATTTTGTCATTTGACTTATGAATCTAAGGAAGAACAATTGGGGTTTTGCCTACACTTTAAGAGAGAGTATTTCGGGGTTATGTCCATCGATTTGGATCCGAATTTGGGAACTGACTATAAATTTGGGCTCGGCATGTTATGGGTATCGAGTTTTGATATTGGTTTCGGAATCGGTCACCTGAGCTTGGATTGACTTTTTAGAAATTCTTCAAAGATCGATGCGTTACGGATTGGGATCACTTCCTATTGCATTGTTTGACTTCCTTGGATGATGTTCGACTTGGGTTTTCTTTATTAGAGGAATATAGCGAGGTTTCGCTATGGTTTGTGATTAAAGCTAGCCCGGGAAGAGGTAAGTCTCTAAGCTAACCTTATTAAGAGGGAAACCCCTAGGATTTGATTTGATTGCTATGTGTTTAAGGTATTGGAGGTGGTGTATATACGTGGTGGTGAGTGTATATGCACATACCAACTATATATCACGTACGAGGTAGAATTTAGATATGTTATGCCTTGTCTCAACTATGTGCTCATTTGATTCATGATTTATTTGACCTATGTGACTACGTTGCTCTATTGTTCATGTTAGAGATCATACCTAGAACTATGATTATTTCTGAAGGCATGGGAACATGTCTTTGATACGATGAATTGCTTAAAATGATCATAGTCATGTAGAGATACCATGAGCACATATCTGTATGATAATTATTTAGTCATTGTGCATCTTTTATCTGTAAATTCTTGGACATACGTGTATGTATGTATATATACATATGATACTTAATTCGGATTGAGATTTTGGTATGGAAGGCAAGGTCGTGTGGTTAAAATACAGTTATGGCACATGACATGATGATCAGATATTGATTTATGAGGTATTACATTATGCTCCTCTTGGCGGTTGGATTTGGTACCGTCCCTCTGGAGGATAACCCATGTTACTTTGGGTCCTGTGAGTATGGTCGGTACATGGAATTTATGCCAGGTCGATACATGAATTTAGTATCACGATACATGATCTTGTATTAGAGTACATACCAGTTTGATCATGAATGCATATTCTTGATTCATTTTGAAGCATTCAAATAAATGCTAACTATTGCATGCCATATATCTATGCTAGTTGGGATCTTCGATTATATTGATTAAAGAATGCCATCTTTATTTGTCGTATTTGAGAAGCATTATGTCTATCTATTGAATTGGACAAACATGTTTTCTGTCTTTTGACTGCTTTATACCTTGATAATCATGAGGTTATTTACTGTTCCGGCTCCAGGCTTGTTATTACTTATGTGCCGTAAGTATTCGGATGCATCTAGCCTTGCCAGTACTTCTTCGAGGTTAGACTTGGTACTTACTGGGTACCGACTTTGGTGTACTCATACTATACTTTTGCACATTTTTGTGCAGGTTCTGAGGCTGGTATTATGGTACCCTTGAAGCTAAGTAGGAGTGTGTCATTGGAGACTTTGTGGTGAGCTGCTATACTGTTTGATCCGCAGCACATGGAGTTCCCATCCTTATTTATCTCATGTCTATTTTCTTTCTTACAGACAATTGTGATTATGTATACAGACATGTACCTATTCAGTAGTTGCTCGTGTATTGTGTCCCTTATTTCTTGGGGATTGTATTATTTCGGTCGCACTTAGACCATGTTTTACTTGTATAAAATATTTCACCACTTTGATTTTATTTATGCTTTTATTATGATATAAATCTATTAATTAAAGGAAATTGGACATTATTCTGTTAACTGTGAGTTGTCTTGCTTAGCATGTATGGCTAGGCGCCATCATCACATGAGGTGGGACTTTGGGTCGCGGAAGGTGTTTTAGGTCCCGAGGAATTCATGAGTGAGTTGAAACACTTAATGCCTAACTAGATGTCTACGGTTAAGGGAGTTGACTAAAGTTAACATTCTTGGTTAAGTGCCCGTATTGGTGTTTTTAAGGTTCATATATTGATTTTGGACTTGTACATACGTTCAGTTGAGCACCCAAGGGGCTCGGGCGCGATTCATGCATAGTTTTTGGAAGTTGGATTTTCATGAACTTAAGAGAATTCATGATTTAGTGTGATGATTTCTTCTTAGTTTTGATATTTATGGATGTGTTTTTGAGCATCCAAAAAATTCGTATAGGATATATGGACTTATATGTATGGTTCCGAGGAGTCTCGAGGGGCTCGGTTAGTCACAAGGTGGTTTCATATAATTTTTGGGCTTTTTTAGCAGCTTATTTCTTCTATCAGCGGTGTGAATCACACTATTTTTGCTTAAGGTCACGATCACGTTAAAGAAAGTTGGGGTTAGAAGCAGTGCTCTTTGCAATCGCGTGGGTTGGAAGGCTTTGCGATGTTGGCCAGCCAGCTTACCTTTGCGGCCGTGTGGAGTGTGGTCGTGGTCGTGTAGGTGTCCGCTTGGTTTCTCAATGCAATCGCATAGACCATGAGTCGTGATCATGATGCAAAAATTTGCCCTGAGGTATATTTTGTCATGATTTCAGGATTTTGCTCATTTCACCATTTTTGAGTTTTATGAAAAGGAAAAGGTCATATTGAAGAGGGGTTTTACTTCAATCATGAGGTTAAGTAAATTTTACTTGGATTTGTTCATAAACCTTGGTTTCCCATTGATGTTTTTACATCTAAAACATAGAATCATGATGACTATTGGGATAGACCATGGTGGATGCCAACAACTTATGGGAAGTTTACTATGAGAAGTGCATTGAATATAATAAGACATAGATCAAACCCTAATCCATACTTTAAGTACATGTGGATAAGGGGATGACTTTCAAAATCTCTTTATCTCTTTAGAGGCTATGGAAGTTTAAGCTACCTGCTGATGACATGTGGAGGAGAATTGGGTATTCAACTGCTTCTAGGTGTTGTTGTTGCTTGCAACCACAAGAAGAAACTATTCCTCACTTTTTCTTAACTAGTTCTTTTGCTTCTAGAGGGTAGAGAAATTTCTTTGCTGTCGTAAGTATTCATGTTGCATTTGGTGCAGGTTCGTCAAGTTATATGGGCATGTGGTGTTGTGCAAAACTTATACCATTATTCCAAGCAGTTCCTACTAATATCACATGGGAATTATGGAAGAGGAGGATTTCAGTCTTCACATTTGCGGAGCTTTTGACACTTTTGTGACTCCCGCAATTGAAATACTTGTGTCGCAATTGTGAGATCTGAGGCTCAAGGGATGGATCGCACTTGCGACCAGTTATACGCTTTTGCTGACATTGCTATTCGCAATTGTGATATATGCAGCTGGGTAAAAGGTAAGAATTTCGAAATATAGCTCATTTTATTCCATCTTTGAGATCTAGACTCCACATAGAGGAAATTTTGGAGAATCTTCTTTCCAACATCATAGGTTAGTAACTTTAACTTGTTCTTGATCAAATTCCTTACTTTTCATTGAATTTTCATAAATCTACGATTTCATAGATAGAAATAAGTTGTTTTTGGTAAAGATTTAGGATTTTGTTTTTAGAGATTTAGACCTGGAATTGAGGTTGGATCTTGAAACAAATCACATATTTGAACTCGGGGGTTTAATGGGTAATCGAGATTTGGTCTTAATTTCGGTTTTCGACCACGTGGGTCTGGGTTGACTTTTTATTGACTTTTCCAAATATGTCAAAGATCGACTTTTTTTGATACTAGGATAGTTTCTAAAACTAGTTTTAACTTATTTGAACTTTAGTTTTCCATATTCGAGTGGTTTGAAGGCTTTTTCTAAAGTAAAGACAGTGTTAGAGGGTTGATTTGTGCTAGAAAAAGGTAAGTGTCTTGGTTAACCTTGATTTGAGTTAATTAGGATGTTTGTAATATTTAATTTCTATGTGTTATACGTGTTGTGGTGGTGTATATGAAAGGTGATGGTTCTATATGTGTTTGCTATTTGTTGAGCATGCAAGTAGAACTAGTTATTTACATCTTGTTGCTTCATGTATTATGATTTTTATGCTTTGTCTAAATAGTAAGACTCCTTGATTGTTCCCCTTCGTGTTAGTAGTCGTGTTAATCTTGTTGTGATATTGAGGTAATGAACATATGTAATTGTTGATTTCGCTATTAATGCAAAGTGATGCACATTTCCTAAATAGAAATCTATGTTCAATCGCTCTTTCTTGATTCTGTTTGTGCTTCCCACCTTGCTTGGTATGGCCTTACATATTTATGCTTGGTGAGGAAGAATGAGTTGTACAAAGGACTTTTCCGTGCTTGAGAGGAATAGAGAATATGCACGAAGGGTGTTTCGGTGCTTTCTTTATATATCAATATCATTGCACGAAGGGTGTTACCGTGCTTGAGAGGAAGAGAGAATATGCATGAAAGGTGTTTCCGTTCTTGCTATTATACTTTTCTTGTGAGAATGAGAGTGAAAGAACGAAGGATGATTCCGTGCCGTTTGTTGGTATTGTTTGTTTCTTATTTTGCTATACGTATTGAAGACTTAGCTACGTTTCTTCGTGCTTATCATTGGTAGGCTTTTTCGAAGTTTCTTGTGGAAGCATAAATTGTTGTTTAGTTTAGTCGTATCTTCTTTTATTTTTCCATTTTTATATCCTTACTATTATACTTTTTATGTCTCTCACGTGATATTCATCTTGTCTACTTACTTGCTATTTTACCTGTTATCTCGTCTTATTACTCCTCGTTATTTCTCTCTACGTAATTGTATAGGCTTATATATAGGTGTCTTGTCTTAGCCTCATCACTACCTCATCGGGATTAGGCTTGACACTTATGGAGTACATTTAGATAGTTGTACTCATGCTACACTTTTGCACTTCTTATGCATATTTTGGTGTTGGTTCTAGTCGTACTTAGAGGGATGTCACGACCCAAAATCCTAACAGGCCGTGGTGGCGCCTATCATGGAACTAGGCTAGCCAACGATCACATTACTACGCATTTGTTCTCATTTAACAGTTCATAATGCAAAATAAACAGCCAATCAATAAAGAATAATTTATATAGGTCAGACACTTTCAATTAGCCCTTAGGCCATAAACAAACCGAGTTATCGACCCAAAACAGTGTTTCATTTTTCAATAAATAGTATCAAAATACTCTGAGTGTCAAAACAATTTATCAGGAAAAGACTGAGTGTAATTCACAACATATCAAGTGAGGAAACACAGTAAAGCAGTTCCCCAAGGGGTAAGCAGATCGGCACCAGGCCCCAAACACGGCTTACAACCCAAATCATATCATAATAAATAGTACTAATTAAGCATAGGCTTAAAAATCGATTTCGCAACTCAATAGTTGCCTAAATAGGAAACATGTTCCAAAGTTTTCACCTTTTTATTTCAAAACCCGTGAAAGGGTGCATAGTCCGGGGTTTCATACCCTCAGGACAGGATTTCAAGACATTACTTACCTCAAAACTAGCCCGAAATTATTCCGCAACACGCTTGCCTCTCAAATCAACCTCCGAAGGCTCCAAATCTACCAAGTTCAGATTTTTATCATCAACATATGTTTAAGGAATAATTTCCAATTGAAAAATATCGAATTTAACTCAAAATCCGAAACCGGTCAAAACCCGATCCCCGGGCCCGCATCCCGAAACTTAGAAATTTTTACAGAAAAGTGTTCTTCATCTTCTCACGATTCCGTACATATAAAGAACACCAAAATCGGAGTTTGTTTAACCCCTCAAATCGACCCTTGAAGGTCTCATAATCTCATGCCCCAAAATCCTATTTTTCTACTGTGTTTCATGAATTAAAGGCTGAGATTATGGTCTTTAATCACCCATAAATGAGTTTTAATAATCAAGTTACTTACCTCTGCAATACCCAATGATTATCTCCTTCAAAAATCGCCCAAAAAGCTCACCTCCGCTCAACAATGGTGTAAAAGAGGGTTTAAGTCGCGGAGGGTTTATTATTTAACTGCCCAGTTATTTGTTCTCTGCGATCGCAACCTTGGTCCTGTGATCGCATAGTGTTATGGCTTTTGACTTCCGCGATCGCAGCCTTAGGCACGCGATCGCACAGCATTCCTGACCTCCCGACCCCACGCGCCCCAAACGCTCTACGCGATCGCAAGAAACCTCACGCGACCACACTGCCTAACCTGCTCGTCCTCTGCGATCGTGGGCATACTTATGCGATCTCAGAGAGTAAGTCCTGACCCCTCTCAAAATTCTCTATGCGATCGCGAATCTCTTCATGCGATCGCAGAGAATAAAAATCTGCTGCACTGACACCAGAAAACCAGCTATGTATTCAAGTCCGAATGAGTCCGTTAATCACCCAAAATCAATCCCGAGCCCCTCGGAACCCCAACCAAACTTACCAACATATCCCATAACATCATTCAAACTTAGTTGCAATCTCAAAACACCAAAACTAACATCAAAACTCCAAATTTGCATCGGATTCAAGCCTAAGAACTTTGATATTTCTAAAATTCACCAATGATGCCGAAACTATCCAAATCAACTCCGATTGACCTGAAATTTTGTAGACAAGTCCAAAATGAAATTACGAACTTGTTCCAACTGTCTAAATTCCATTCCGACCCCGATAGCCTATTTTCCACAGCCGACCGGAATCGCCAAAACTAACTTTCACCAATTCAAGCCTAATTCTACACCGGACATCACAAAATTATTCTGAACACACTCCTAAGTCCCAAATCACCTAACCAAGCTATCCGAGCCATAAAATCTACATTCCGATGTCGTTTACCAATAAGTCAACTCTTAGTTGACTTTTCTCATTTTTAAGGCTATTTTTAAGGACTAAGTGCTTGAATTCTCATTTAACCATTCCGATTCAAAGCCTATCAACTCTAACACATTAATAACAGAATAACCAATCTATAATAAGTCAATAATAATAGTTATAATGCAGGTTTTGTTTCGTAACGACAGACCGGGTCGTACAAGGGAAGACTAGCTAGTTGGTGGAGGAGACCTGAGGTAGTGCTGCACTCTCGTTCGCAGACCTTGGAGTCTCCCGCCTCATAGTATTATATTACTATTTATCAATTTCGAAAAATGTACTATTATTCCAGACTTTCTATTTTATTAAACATGTATACACTCATGTCTTAGTGGCCCTAGTTTTTAGGAGATGTTTGATGGCAGTGGGTTTCAGAGTTGATCGAATTCTTCTGAATTTTATACATTATTTATAGTATCATGTTATATACATTTCACATTACCTTTATCATTTCTATTCTTTTGCTTGCCTAGCAAGTTGTGTTAAGCGTCATCACGATCCCTTTGGTTGGGAATTTGGATCGTGACAAGTTGGTCTCGGACCTCTAGGTTACATAGGTCTTACAAGTCATGAGAAAGCATAGTAGATTCTTGAGAATCGGTACAGAGATGTCAGTAGTTATCTTCTAGAGTCTACAAGGCTTTAGGAAACTTCAATTTCTTTCTTTCTCTATCGCGCGACTTTGTTCTATCATAAAGTTTGAATCTTTATTCTTCTATTCTCTCACAGATGGTGAGGACATGTGCTTTGTCCGCATGTGATCAGGAGCAAGAGCCCCTGATTTTAGTTACCACCAAGGGTAGGTTCCAGGGCAAGGCTGAGGCAGAGGTAGTGGCAAAGTTTAGCCTAGAGCACGCACGCTGGCACCCGTAGTCGAGCCCTAGATTGCTCAGGATAAGAATATTCCAGTTTAGGCCAAGCTAGTAGGACCTTCTCAGGTCCCAAAGGGTTCAGTGCTACCCCAATACTTCATGACGCCTTGGTTCGTATGGTGGGATTCAAAAAGAGCATGGCTCAGGTCGATGAATTTCCAAGCACCAACCAATTCTCAAGGGGGGAGAGGAGTTCAGAATCCATCTACTCATACCCAGAGTAGATGGACCATGGTTATCAGACCCTAGGTGTTCTACCAATTAGGGTAGTTTGGCCTATTATGGCCGCACAGCTCGGGGATAGTCCCATGATGTTAGCTGATGAGCTGATGAGGTTGGACAGGTGCACCAAGTTATCTCCTCCTTACTTCAATAGTGCTCTTTCAGAGGATGCCCAGGAGTTCTTGGACCGTTGCCATGAGATTTTGTTCAACCAGGGACTAGTTGAGTCCAATGGAGTTTATTTCACCATCTTTGAAATACATGATTCCGTTATGAGGTGGTGGTAGGTTTACGAGCTTGGTAGGCTAGTAGGATTATCTCCTCTTACATGGGCTCATTTTTTACAGTTGTTCTTGGTGAAGTTAATTTCCCTCTCTTAGAGAGATGAGTTGTGCAACAAGTTTGAGCGTTGTCAGCTGGGTAGAATGATAGTTACCTAGTATGAGACTAGATTTTTTGATTTGTCTCACCATACATCCATCCCGTTCCCTACTAAGAGAAGGAAGGTACATAGATTCATAGAGGGTCTTACCTATGGCATCGTACTTTATGGACAGAGAGGCCAAGAATGAGACTTTTTTCACTCATGTGCTGGAGATTGCCAGGAGGACTTAGGTCATTAGAGTCCAGGACATAGAGACGACCTCTAACAAAAGGCCATTTCATTTTGGATGTTTCAGTGGTGCCTCCTCAGTTTGGTAGAGTCCATTCTATCAGGCTGGTAAAGTATTCTCTGTAGCCCACACATAGTACATTAGGTGCCACAATGTTAGTGGACCTCGTTCCGAGCATCTAGCATACGGTGCACCTCCAGATCCAGCTAGTGCACCTTAAATACAAAGTTAGCATGGTAGTTATTTGGGTCGTTAGGGATAACTCCATGTTCAGAAGCACGTCAACATTGGGCTTTCTATGTTTGTGGGGATTTGAGGCACATCGCAAGGTTTTTCCCTAGGTCATAGAGTAGTATGTCATATCAGGATACTTGTGCGATGATTCTTGCACTAGTTGTTGCACCACAACCTCAATTAGATAAAAGTAGGGGTCAGGTAGCAAGAGGTGGAGGCCAACCAGTAAGAGGTGGAGGTCAATCAGTGAGAGGTCATCATAGAGGTGGAGGACAGGTTGGTGGAGCTCAGCCTCGTTGTTATACATTTCCGGCTGGGCCCTGAGGCAAAGTTATTATAGGTATTATCTCAGTTTGCCATAGAGATGCTTCAGTGTTGTTTGATCTGGGTTCTACATATTCTTATGTGTCTTCATATTTTGCTTCGCACCTAATAATGCCTCATGATTCTCTTGATGTTCCTCTTTTTGTTTCCATGCTGGTTGGGGATCCTATGGTAGTCAATCGAGTGTATTGATCTTGTGTCGTTACTATTAATATTTTTGATACTATGGTTGATATTTTATTGTAGGATATGGTGCATTTTGAGGCCATTCTTGGTATGGATTGATTTTCCCCGTATCACATTTTCTTGGATTGTTATGCAAAGACTATGACTTTAGCTATGCAGGGGTTTGCTAGATTAGAGTGGAGAGGGACCCTCGGTTATTCCACTAGTAGGTTGGTTTCATATTTGAGGGCTCAACATATGGTTCAGAAGGGGTGTTTAGCGTATTTAATTTATATTCAGGATTCAAGTGCATAGGTTTCTTCTATGGATTCAGTACCGGTAGTGAGGGATATTGACTTTTGCATTGATTTGGTTCCGGGCACTCAACCTATTTCTATTCCACCTTATCGCATGGCTCCAGCCTAATTCAAGGTTTTAAAAGATCAATTGTAGGATTCTCTTGATAAAGGATTTATTAGAACTAGTGTGTCACCTTGGGGTGTGCCAGTATTGTTTGTTAAGAAGAAGGACAGATCGATAAGAATGTGCATTGACTATCGACAATTGAAAAAGATTACCATCAAGAACAAGTATCAGTTGCCTAGGATTGATGATTTATTTGATCAACTTTGGGTGTCAAGGCTTTTTCCAAGATTTACTTGAGATCAGTCTATCATTAGGTGAAGATTAGGGCATCAAATGTCCCTAAGACAACTTTTAGGACCCGCTATGGTCATATGAGTTCTTGGTGATGTCATTTGATTTGACTAATGCTTTAGCAGCTTTCATGTATTTGTTGAACCGAGTGTTCAAGTCTTACTTGTATTCCTTTATGATTGTATTCGTTGATAATATTATGGTTTTCTCTTGTAATAGAGAGGAACATGAGCAGAACCTGCAGATTGTGCTTTAGAATTTAAAAAATCGTTTATTTTATGCCATGTTTTCGAAGTGTGAGTTCTGGTTTGACTCAATTGACTTCTCTGGCCATGTTGTTTCTTTTGATGGTATCAAGACGAATTCTAAGAAGATTGAAGCAGTTTAGAGTTGGCCATGACCTACTTCAGCTACAAATATTCAGAGCTTCTTGAATTTGGTGGGCTACTTTCGCCATTTTGTGGAGGGTTTTTCATCTATCGCAACCCTATTTTCCAAGTATACTAAGAAAGGTACTCTTTTCAGATGGTCTGATGAGTGCGAGGAGAGCTTTCAAAAGCCCAAGATTGGCTTGACTACAACCCCAGTGTTGATGTTGCCCACAGGTTCAAGGTCTTATACTATGTATCATGGTGCTTCACGTATTGGACTTGGCGCAATATTGATGCAAAATGATAAGGTGATTACCTACATGTCTCTATTAAAATCCATGAGAAACCTATCTCTTGCATGATTTGGAGTTGGCAGCTATTGTGCATGCGCTCAAGATTTGAAGGCATTACTTATACGACATGTCATGTGAGGTCTACACCGATTATCAGAGTCTCCAACATCTATTCAAGCAAAAAGATCTGAATTTAGGCAACGAAAATGGTACGAATTGTCGAAAGACTATGATATCACTATATTGTATTATCGAAAAATATTAATGTGGTAGCTGATGCCTTGAGTAGGAAGGCGTAGAGTATGGGCGGCTTGGCATTTGTACCACCAGTAGAGAGGCCATCAGCTATGGATGTTCAGGCTTTAGCTAAAAGGTTTGTGAGGTTGGATATTTTTTTATCCTAGTAGGGTTCTTGCTTCTGTTATGACGTAATCCTCTTTGTTGGAGCACATCAAGGATCGATAGTTTGATGGTCCTCACTTAAAGGTGTTGAAAGACACAGTGCAACAAGGTGGTACTAAGAAGGTCATGATTGAGGATGATGGTGCTATGCAGTTTCGGGGTTGGATTTGTGTTTCGTATTTTGATGCTATAAGATATTTGATCCTTAAGGAGGCTCATAGGTCACAATATTCCATTCACCAAGGTGTCACGAAGATGTATCGTGACTTGAAGTAGCATTATTTGTTGAAAGGATGAAGAACGACATTGTTAGACATGTATCCAAATATTTCAATTGTTAGTGGGTGAAGTATGAACATCAGAAACTAGGTGGTTTGATTGAGAAGTTGGTGATACTGGAGTGGAAGTGGGAGCGCATCACTATAGACTTTGTGGCAGGCTTACCATAGACTTTGAAGAGGTATGAGGTTGTTAGGGTCATTATGGACCGATTGACCAAGTCCGCGCATTTCATTCGGGTGATGACTTCCTACACTTCAGAGCGGTTGCCATATATCTGTATTAGGAGATTATTCTCATGCACAATGTGCCCATTTCTATCGTTTCCAACTGTGGCGTGCAGTTCACTTTACACTTTTGGAGAGTTGTTCAGTGTAAGTAGGCATGCAGGTTGAGTTCAGTACTGCATTCACCCTCAAACAGAGGGGTTGTCCGAGCAGACCAATCCAAATTTGGAGGATATGTTGATGGCATGTCTTATTGATAGCGGAGCCCAGTAGGATTGGTTTCTCCCGTTATCGGAGTTTGCATACTGTTTACCTTGAAAATGGTAATTATAACTAAATTTGATTATGTGGTTCTAAAAATATGCGATTTATTTTAATGCTAGTTGTTAGGCAATAAATGCTAAGTGTGAATAACGAAAATAAGGTAAAATGATAAAAGATCGAGCATAGGCAAACCAGACTCCCTTAGATCGGGGGTTCCGAGCTAGCCGAGATAGATCCTCGAGGTCGAGGTTCGGGGCTCGTGGCGCGCGATCGATGAAGCTATAACAGTTTTATGGACCTCGGAGGAGGCTATTTATGATAAATGATGGACAATGAATGAAAGACAATTAATGAAATACAGTAAATGCAAGTAATAAATTGGTAAAGAGATAATAGAGGATGTTTGAGTTAGAGAGTAGAGAATGTTCTTGTTGCTTGTATTGAATATGTTGTATGTCCAAAAAACGATAAGGGACCCCTTTATATAGGAGGGAAAACCCCAACATAGTACATAAACATTTATTACAAAGATATGCATCTAGTACTATCACGCCCCCAAACTAGGGGAGGCACGATTGACACTCGATACTATATTCGATCGAGTTAGCCACTAAACATACTAGCTAACTAAACTGGGGGCCCATCCTATGAAAGATCCAGGAAAAGGTGGAGCTTACCAACTCAGAGTTGAACCCCGAAATCCTAGCGGAGGGGTCGATCAAAGTCCCTACCTAGACCTGCACGCACAAAACAAAAATGCAGTGTCCCCAGGCAACGGGACATCAGTACGAATAAAAATGTAATGGTATGTAAGGCAGAGAGTAGAATCATACATAGCTGATGTAAAAAAGGTAATAGAGATACCACCTGACACTGAAACTCTGATAGCCTCCATGGCTGACATCCGACCTCATAGTAATAAAATATGCATGGTATGCTCGTGTAATCGTATGTCGTGAATACATACATATTGATGCAAATGCATGACATTCCCAACCAAATGCTATCAATGGCAGTCTCTCCCGGTAGCTAACCGGTATCATATTGCCAACCTGTGGCTATCTGTACAATATATATAGTCTTTCGGGCAAATAGGCCCCTTACCTCCGATTATAGCTCGAAGTCCATGCATAATATGCCATGTATGATATGAACTTTGAATGCACATAATAGGCCATAACAAGAACTTAGCCAATCTTGGCTCATTGACACTCTTATTCTCATAATCTCATAATCACCTTCGTATCGCATACAAATGTCTCGTGGAACCTCATATGTTTTTTGAATAAGCTTGAAAACTTAACTCGACTTTTAGAAAGATAACTTAACTCTGAAGATGTTCATAAAAAGCTTAAGGTGCTTCACTTAGTCCTTATACCTGATTTCTTGATAATTAGTAAAAGCAAGTATTTCAAAAATCAAGTGTTTTAGTAGTTTAAACATAAAAATTATATTTGAGATTTTTGGAAATCGACGTATCACTTTAGAGATTTTAAAATACACTTTAACAAGGAAGAATGACTGATCGCAAATACTAAATGCCTTTATTTTTAAGTCACACAACCCAAATACGAATAAGAGTTCATATATATGGACATATAGTTAAGAAAGCCGACAAAATGACATATATAGATGCCGAATACCCTATTTAACCGAACAAGTTGAATATCAACCTAATAGCATCATGAAAATACTTCAGCTACAATACCAATGCCTTTCTCAGAAGGTCTTTCTAGCAATAGAATAGTAAAATACCACATTTGGCGTCTTAGGAATTTTCCAGAATTCGTGCTAAAAGGAAGGACGGAGCTTAGCCTTAACATACCTTTCCAACGAACGTATGAATGCCTGTAGTTCCTTCACAAAAGGTGTTACTTATGTCCTAAGCTTCACAAAACTATATATATATGCACCTATAAACAGTTCATAATTCAGTTTAAATCGGCAGATTTGCCATATGACTTCATATGACCCTAACTTGACGAAACGTCCGTAGAACTTTGTAAAAACGATCATAAAAGAGTCCGAAGATGATTACCTTGGCAAACCAAGTATAAAGCTTGAAGAAACAACAAGAACAACAAATTCCTATCTTCCAAAATAGCTCCAAACACAGCTAATAGAAGGGGAAAACGATTGCAAAGCATAGAGATTGCGTTTCTAGGCACGGGGGCAAACTTTAACGATAGAAATCGTTAACAACGCACCTTAATCAACTCAGGAACACCATGCGGCCTTCTCTTCAGCTTTCTCACTGTTTTGGGAGTAGAATGAAATGTTTTGGGGTCTTAAAGTCGAATTTGCTGACTTATACCACTTGTTTGACCCGACCCGGTTCNGGTCTTAAAAGTCGGATTTTCCGACTTACCACTTGTTTGACCCGACCCGGTTCGCGACCCAGTTTCAGCCCGGACAGTCCGCGGTAAAATAGTCATAACATTTTTACTCCGATGTCACTTTGATGTGAGGTTTTTTTTGGTTACGAACTAGACTCGTAGACCTTCGATTCGGTAGGTTGTGGGTTCCAAAACTTTTTATACATTGGGAGAAATGATCTGATACATTTGACCCAAAGTTTAGAAAGTTTATTAGAGAAATTTACGATAACTTTTGCCGACCTTTATTTCGCAACTTGCTTGACTCCAAAAATTAACATGTGACCAGTGTGATATTATAATACCTCATAACACATTATTNAAATTATCTGATACATTTGACCCAAAGTTTAGAAAATTTATTAGAGAAATTTACGATAACTTTTGCCGACCTTTATTTCGCAACTTGCTTGACTCCAAAAATTAACATGTGACCTGTGTGATATTATAATACCTCATAACACATTATTCTTAGCATATTAGACACTCTTAGTCTTATCCCACAGGTGCAAGTTAACTTAAACCTTCCGAACGCGCGGGGTGCTACCCGAGCCATTTCTTTAATCACGAACCTTTGTTTAAGGGATTCCTTTGACCTAAAGCTTTAGTTTAGTTCCTTGATATTACCACACATTTTCACTCTTATTATCCCAATGTGCTATACCCAATCATATATACCTAATATAACCACGCCACTTTACGTATATTACGTAAGAGAAGAGAAAAAAACACATGGGGTCTCACGGTCTCCCCCCTTGAGAATATTCGTCCGCGAATGGGTCAAGTCAATTCCTTGGTTTCATTTATTTTCCGCTAATACGTTATTTGCGAGGCTATATTTATTACATTTGCAAAGCATAAATCAAATTCTGAAGATTTCAGCTACTAGGCTTCGTATAGCTATCTCGCAATAAGAAATTTAAATTGCACTTTCAAGTTATTTAAACTCCAATTAAGTTGATGCAAAGAAATAATTGCCAATTATTTAAATGCGACTCACCTTAAGTCGTAAATAGGTGGGGGTACTTCTTCCTCATTTCCTCCTCAGCTTCCCAGGTCATTTCCTCGATGTTGTTATTTCGCCATAACACTTTCACAGAAGCCACTTCTTTAGTTCGAAGCTTTCTTACCTGCCGATCTAAAATAGCTATTGGTACGTCTGCATAAGATAAGTCTTCAACAATGTGAATATCCTCAATGGGCGTAATACGTGAAGGATCTTTAATGCACTTCCGCAACATAGATACATGAAACACATGATGGACTGCTTCTAATTCTTAAGGCAAATCAAGCTCGTACGCCACCCTACCGATCCTCCAAATAATTTTATACGGTCCAACACACCTGGGGATGAGCTTACCCTTCTTTCTAAATTGCATGACACCCTTCATAGGCGTTACTTTCAGGAAAACTCAATCTTCTACATCAAACTCTAAGTCTCGTCATCGAACATCAGCATAAGACTTTTGCCGACTTTGTGCTGTACGTAGCCGGTCTCTAATAAGTTTTACCTTTTCCATTGCTTGCTGGACTAAATTAGGACCTAGCAAATCTGCTTCCCTGACCTCGAACCAACCGATCGTCGACCTACACTTCCGCCCGTATAGTGCTTCGTAATGAGCCATCTGAATACTAGCTTGGAAGCTGTTATTATAAGCGAACTCAATAAGAGGTAGATGATCATCCCAACTTCCTTTCAAATCTAGCACGCAGGCACGTAACATACCCTCAACTGTCTGAGTAGTACGCTTTGCCTGTCCATCAGTTTGCAGATGAAAAGCGGTGCTAAGATTTACCTGCGTGCCTAGACCCTTCTGAAAAGATTTCCAAAAATGTGCTATAAATTGAGCCCTTTGATCAGAGCTAATAGATAATGGCACTTCGTGAAGGCGAACAATATCTCGAATGTAAAATTTGGCATAATCCTCGGCTGAATATGTCGTCCTGACTGGCAGGAAATGAGTAGATTTTGTAAGCCTATCAATAATTACACAAATAGAATCATACCTCCGTGGAGTGAAAGGCAAACCAGTGATGAAGTCCATATTTATCATGTCCCATTTCTACAATGGAAGCTCAATATACTGAGTTAGGCCTCCAGGCCTCTGATGTTCGGCTTTAACTTGCTGGTAGTTGGGACACTGGGCTACCATCTCCGCGATATCTTTTTTCATTCCATTCCACCAATAGATCTATCGAAGGTCCTTATACATCTTTGTCGCTCCGGGGTGAACTGCATATCTAGAATAGTGGGCCTCCGAAATAATCTTGGCGCGGAGCTCTCTGACTGTTGGTACACATAAGCGGCCCTGGTATCTAAGGACTCCATCTCTAGTTAGCTCAAATAAAGGTTGTCGCTGTTGTGGAATACTTTCCCTCAGTTTTATAAGCTCATGATCCTCGTGTTGTCGCTCTTTCACTTCAGTAACAAAAGAAGATTTTGCCGTATTCTGAATGAGAATGCGTCCACCCTATGCGTCTACCAAACGCACCTGCAAACTAGCTAGCTGGCATAGATATCTGGTCATCTTGACCTTATCAACTTCAACATGGCTTAGACTTCCCATGGACTTCCGGCTAAGGGCATCAGCAACAATATTAGCTTTGTCGGGATGATATAAAATATCAATATCATAGTCCTTTAGAAATTCTAGCCATCTTCTTTGTCGTAGGTTAAGATCCCTCTGTTTAAATAAATATTGAAGGCTCTGGTGGTCGGTGAAAACATCAATATGAACCCCATATAGATAATGCCGCCAAATCTTTAGGGCAAAGACAACTGCGGCTAACTCAAGATCGTGCGTAGGATAGTTCTGTTCATGTTTCTGCAACTGTCTGGAGGCGTACGCGATAACCTTACCATGCTGCATAAGAACACAATCTAGGCCAATTCTTGAGGCATCACAATATACAACATAACCCTCGGTGCCATCCGGAAGAGTCAAGACAGGTGCCGTAGTAAGCCTTTTCTTTAGCTCCTGAAAACTTTGTTCACATGCCTCAGTCCACTGAAACTTAGCTCCCTTATGTGTCAGTTTCGTCAATGGTGCAGAGATGGAGGAAATTCCCTCCACAAACCTTCGGTAATACCCTGCCAAGCCTAAAAAGCTACGAACCTCTGTCAGATTCAAGGGCCTCGGCCAAGTCATCACAGCTTCAATCTTTTGGCCATCAAACTTGATACCATCGCCGGTAATAACATGACCAAGAAAAGCTACAGAAGTTAGCCAAAATTCACATTTAGAGAATTTAGCATATAACCTGTAGTCCTGGAGAGTCTGCAATACATCTTGCAACATGCTTGGCTTCCGATCGTGAATATATCATGATGTTGTCAATAAACACAATCACAAATTCATCCAAGAATGTTTTGAATACTCGGTTCATAAGATCCATAAAGGCTTATGGGGAATTTGTAAGCCCGAAAGACATGACAAGGAATTCAAAATGGCCATACCTCGTCCTAAATGCTGTTTTTGGGATATCAATATCCCTAACTCGTAGCTGATGATAACCGGATCGCAAGTCAATCTTCGAAAAGCATTTGGCACCTTGTAGCTGGTCGAACAAGTCATCAATCCGTGGAAGAGGATACTTATTCTTGATAGTGACTTTATTTAGTTGCATGTAGTGAATACACATCCGCAAGGAGCCATCTTTCTTTCGAACAAAGTGCACCGGAGCACCCCATGGGGATGTACTTGGCCTAATGAAGCCTTTATCGAGCAAGTCCTTCAATTGTTCCTTCAATTCCCTTAGCTCTGCAGGAGCCATTTTGTTGGGAGGAATGGATATAGGCTGCGTATTAGGAAGCAAATCTATAGCGAAATCAATTTCTCTTTCAGGGGGAATTCCTGGAAGCTCGTCAGGGCATACCATCGGGAATTCATTCACAATAGGAACCGACTGAAGAGTCGCTGGCTCCTTATCTATATCCCTGACATGAACCAGATGGTATATACAGCCTTTAGCAATAAACTTCCGAGCCCTAAGGTATGAAATAAACTTACCCTTGGGCGTGGCTGCATTACCTTTCCATTCAAGGACACGCTCACCAGGAAAATGAAATCGGACCAACTTTGCACGACAATCAATATTAGCATAACAAGCTGCCAACCAATCCATACCCATAATGACATCGAAGTCTAGCATAACCAATTCAACTAAATCAACAGAGGTTGGACGGTCATTAATTAACATTGTACAACCTCGATAGACATGACTAGATACAATAGAGTCGCCAACTGGCGTAGACACCTCAACTGACTGTGGCAAAAACTCAGATCTCATGTCAAGCTTACCAGCAATAAATGGAGTAATATATGAAAATGTATAGTCGGAATCTATCAATGCATAAATGGCATGAGAATGTATAGTCAATACACCTGTGACAATGGGGGTGCCTCTGAATCCTCTCGGCCTTTGAGTGCATAAATGCGGTTCTAGACACCACTAGAACCTGAGGTGTCTCCTCTACCTCTCCCCCTACCACGGCCCTGAGTAGGTTGTGGACCTGGTCAGGAGCACGGACTGACGACGAAGAGGCTGTTGTGGATCCTGAAGGCTGAGCTGGTGCACCTTTACCTAACCCCGGGCACCGGCTAGTAAAATATCATGTCTGCCCACAATGATAACATGCACTCGAACCCTATCTACACTGCCAGATGTGCAGCTTACCGCACTGAGTACATGGAGGAGTAGGCTGTGGAGTAGGCTGTCTCATCTATGCGGAACGCTCCTGTCGACAGCCCTCAGGATGACCTGAGCTCTGCCCCGGTCCTGATTGAATATAACGATCAAACCGCTGGCCCTGCATCTGTGGTGGGAAACTACCTGCTGACTGAGGTGGATATCGATGGATTGGGGGCCTAAAATCACCCTGTGGCTCCCTATAAGACTCCATAGTACAAGCCCTCTTACTCTTCTCCCTATCCCTGCGAGTATCACGAATCCGACGGGAAAGGTCCTCTATAGTCTGAGCGAAAGCCTGTATGCGGGAAATATCTACATCATCCGATAGGGATGCTACCCTACAGTCTCTAATCAGATAATCCGCCAAACCATCCACATAATGATGAACTCTAGCCCTCATGGTACGTACGATATCTGGTGCATACCTCTCCAAAGAATTAAACTTATGTCTATAATCCCTCACACTCATATCCCCCTGCTTCAGGCTATGAAATTGGTCAAGACGGGCCTCCTGAACCTCCCGTGTCAAATAATGGGCTAAAAAGGCCTCAAAGAAGTCCTCCCACTCTGCTGGCGGAGCATCAGGTCCTCTAGATATCTCCCATGCCTCATACCATAGGACGGCTACATCACGTAGTCGAAAAGAATCCAACTCCACAGCCTCGGTGATGGAGGCATGCATCACCCTAAATACTCTATACATATGGTCTATAAAGTCCTAGGGATCCTTAGTGGAACTGGACCCTGTAAATAATGGAGGGGCCAAGTGAATAAACGCTCGTACCGTCGAACTTCCTGTCCTATCTCTCCGGGCATCTGCTCCCGACTCTAGCTGTCGCTCATGAATAGAAACCATCCTAGTTAGCAACTAAACTGCATCCCTCATCCCCTTCTCCCTAGTCTCTGATGGGGGAACAACAGGTGTTGGAGGTCCTGTGTCTCTAGCTGGCTCAAGTACCAATGGAACTGGTAAGGTCTGGGGGTACTGCATCTCCCTGGGCTCCAGCAAGTGTTGGGGAAGCTAAAACTAGGGGTACTGGAGACTCACTATGTTCCTCTAAGGGAAATCTATCCCTCTGACCCGGTGGGGAATGACTGGTACCTTCCCCTGGATCCATACATATCTCTCGCTGTGCCATCTCCTGAGCGTAGGCAGCCTGTTAGATAAGAAAAACAAAGCACGATTTAGATTTCATATGTTCTTATAACTTCGCTCTATAGCACGATCTATTAATTGAAATAAACATAATCATTCCTAAATGCCTCATAGCCTCTTGATTATAAGTGTGGTGCACAACACACCCATAAGCAAGACTCTACTAGACACGGCTTGTGGACTCCCTGGGATACGACCTGCTCTGATACCAAGTTTGTCACGCCCCCAAACTAGGGGAGGCACGACTGGCACTCGATACTGTATTCGATCGAGTTAGACACTAAACATACTAGCTACCTAAACTGGGGGCCCAACAGATCGGGCATCACAACATCTGAAATACTAAACCTGGACCGTTAAGGTCATGACCTGAATAACAATAAGCCATTTAAACAAAGGTAGACAAGCCAAAATAATAAAGCACTACCTGGCCGACGAGTTCGCGACTGAAGACATATATGCCTACAAACATATATATACATGCCAAGCCTATGGGCTGGAGACTGAAAGCTATAAAAAGAAACCCAAAATAATGTGTCCACAATAGCCTCTAAGAGTGTCATAAGCACTGTCGGGACAAGGCCCCGACTATACCCAAACTGTACAACAAAAGTAACCATCATATGAAAGCTCTAGGAATAGGTGGAGCTTACCAACTCAGAGTTGAACCCCGAAATCCTAGCGAAGGGGTCGATCAGAGTCCCTACCTGGACCTGCACGCAC